>CM070776.1:39323471-39540971 GCA_036346955.1 Dipus sagitta
AATTCACTATGTAGTCTCAGGGTGACCTCAAACTCATGGGGATCCTTCTACCTCTGCCTCCCAAGTGCACCACCATGACCAGGCCCCCTTTTTTCTTTTCCTTTTCTTTTCTTTTCTTTCTTTTTTTTTGAGGCAGAGTTTAATAGAACCCAAGTTGTCCTCAAACTCACCATGTAACAGAGGGTAACCTCAAATTTCAGCCTCCACCTCAAAAGTACTGGGATTACAGGTATGTACCACGATGTCCAGTTTTCCACACACAGATTTTGAGGGGTTACTGGTATTCTTCTCATGGCATTGAGAAATTTTTTTGTTTGTTTGTTTGTTTTTAAGGTAGGGTCTCGCTCTAGCCCAAGCCAACCTGGAATTGACTATGCAGTCTCAGGGTGGCCTCAAACTCATAGCAACTCTCCTACCTCTACCTCCCGAGTGTTGTGACTAAAGGCATGCACCACCATGCCAAGCTTGAGAAATGATTATTTATTTATTTTTATTTTTTAAGCGTGGGCACACTGCTGCCTCAAATTATTAGGAAGGGGGTATGGATATTAGTGTGCATAATTGGCCACCTCTACTTAAATACTTGCAGAACATATAGCAAAATGTTTGTCTTTTCCTCCCCCATCTCCTTCCTCTCTCTCTCCTCCTTTCCTTCTTTCTTTAAAAAAAAAAAATGCATCAGGAGCCAGGCGTGGTGGCGCACGCCTTTAATCCCAGCACTGGGGAGGCAGAGGTAGGAGGATTGCCGTGAGTTGGAGTCCACCCTGAGACTACATAGTTAATTCCTGGCCAGCTTGGACCAGAGTGAGATCCTACCTGGAAAACAAACAAACAAAAAAAACTCACTCTGTAGCCCAGGCTTACCCTGTATTCTTACCTCAGCCTCCTCCATGCTAGAGTTACAGGTATAAGGCACTACACCTAGCTTAGAGTGCTCATTTCCTTTTCTTTTATTTATTTGAGAGAGAAATAGGCAGAGAAAGAAAGAGAGAGAGAGAGAGAGAGAGAGAGAATGGGTGTGCCAGGGCCTCTAGCCACTGTAAACAAACTCCAGATGCATGTGCCACCTTGTATATCTGGCTTATGTGGTACTGAGGAATCGAACCTGGGTCCTTAGGCTTTGCAGGCAAGTGCCATAATGGCTAAGCCATCTCTCTAGCCCTGAGTGTTCATTTTCTACCACTGTGACAAATACTTGACAAAAACAACTTAAAGGGAAGGGATTACTGATTTTTGCTCTAGATTTCAGAGATTTCCCTCTGGTAGGAGTTGGCAGAGCTGAGTAGCTCACACTGTGGAGGTCAGGAAGCAGGGTGAGAGAATGCCCACTCTAATGGGATTTCTTCCCCCCCCCCGCCCTTTTATTTTATCTGGTCCTCAGACTATAGGATGATGGTACTACCCATTTTTTGGGAGGTGTCTCATGAAGTCCAGGTTAGCTTTGAATTCTTTGGGGGGAGGGTGGGTTTGAAGTAGGGTCTCACTGTAGCCCAGGTTGACCTGGAATTCACTAGGTAGTCTCAGGGTGGCCTTGAACTCATGGCAATCCTCCTTCCTCTGCTGGGATTAAAGGCATGCACCACCACGCCAGGCTGAATTTTTCTTTTTCTTTTTTTTTCTTTTTTTGTTCAAATTTTATTAACAACTTCCATGATTATAAAAAAAAATCTCATGGTAATACCCTCCCTACCCCGACTTTCCCCTTTGAAACTCCATTCTCCATCATATCCCCTCCCCATCTCAATCAGTCTCTCTTTTATTTTGATGTCATGATCTTTTCCTCCTCTTATGATGGTCTTGTGTAGGTAGTGTCAGGAACTGTGAGGTCATGGATATCCAGGCCATTTTGTGTCTGGGTGGAGCACATTGTAAGGAGTCCTACCCTTCCTTTGGCTCTTACATTCTTTCTGCCACCTCTTCTGCATTAGACCCTGAGCCTTGGAAGGTGTGATAGAGATATTACAGTACTGAGCACTCCTGTCACTTCTTTCCAGCACCATGATGCCTTCTGAGTCATCCCAAGGTCACTGCCATCTGAAAAGAGAAGATTCTCTACCAAATGTGAGAGTAGCATTAATATAAGGGTATGAACATTAAGAGAAGTGCTTACTGCTTTACTATGTAGCCAATAATAATTTTAAATTTCTTTTTTTATTTTAAAAAGTATTTTATTTTATTAGTTTTTTATTTTTATTTACTTTTTAAAATTTATTTTGCAAGCAGAGAGCGAGAAAGATAGAAGAGAGACAGAGAGAGGAAGAGAGAGAGAGAATGGGAATACCAGGGCCTGTAACCACTGCAAACAAACTCCAGACACATGGGCCTCTTGTGCATCTGGCTTATGTGAGTCCTGGGGAATCAAACCTGGGTCCTTTGGCTTTGCAGGCAAACGCCTTAACCACTAAGCCATCTCTCCAGCCCCTGTTTTATTTTATTATTTATTTATTTATTTTATCTTTTAAGTATTTTATTTATTTGTTAGAGAGAGAGAGAGAGAGAGAGCTGCAAACTCCAGGTGCATGTGCCACCTTGTGCATCTGGGTTATGTGGGTACTGGGGACTTGAACTCGGGTCCTTAGACTTTGCAGGCATGTGCCTTAACTGCTAAGCTATCTGTCCAGCTACGGTACTATCCATTTTAAGAATGAGTCATCCTCCCTCATCAATCATCTCTGCAAACACCCTCACAGACACTCTCAGAGGAAAACTCCCCCCCGCCCTTAAGGGCATCCAGCCACTGCAAATGAACTCCAGACACATGTGGCACCTTGTGCATCTGGCTTACGTGGGTCCTGGGAAATCAAACATGGGTCCCTTGGCTTTGCAGGCAAGTGCCTTAACCACTAAGCCATCTCTCCAGCCCCCAGAGGTGTACTTCACTAATCTCCTAGGTGCTTCTCAATCCAATCAAGTTGGCAATTGAGATTCACCATTGTAAGTCCGTCCCTTATTAGCATGACACCCAGACACATCTCTGTAAACTACAACAGATGGATAGCATGAAAACACTTATTAGTATGCGATAGAAGATTTAATAGAGACTTTTGGGGAAGTATTCCTGGTTTGCATCCCTGTGGTTGGGAGTTGGAATGCTGGCAGCCTCTAGGATGCTGTAGCCACTGGTGAAGCCTACCTCTAGCTAAGTGTTATGGATTGAGTTTGAATAGTCCCCTACAGACTCATGTATTTGAACACTTGTTTCCTGGCTGCTGGAGCTGTTTTGAGAGGTTATAGAACTTTTTGGACGTGGGTCCTACCTAACGGACATAGGCCAGTAGGGGAGGGAGGATTGTATGGGTCTCTCGTTCCAGCATACCATCCTGCTAACTTGTCCATGTATACAAAGTAACTGCCACAAGCACCTGTCCCTCAGAATGAGCTGCTTCTGTCGCTACGTAGGCCTGCCTTCCCTACCATGATGGACTGAAAGCTGGTGAAACCGTCATCAAAATAAATCTTCCTTGAAGTTGTTTCTGTCCAGTGTTCCGTCACAGCAATGAAGGAGCTAATCCATTGAACCAGTTCCGTGCTTTCTTCTGGTAATGGGAAATTCGGAGAAAGAAATCTAGTCAGTTAGGGTAGAGCCAGCTCCATGGGCTTAGGATTGCTGTAGTCATATGGTCTGCACCTGTTGAGTTCAATGCGCAGCAGTTGCCATTTTGAAATTCTGCATTGCGTTGTCTTTGAATCTGTATTTCATAAGTAAAGCATTATGGGAGCTGAGACAGTGGCACATAGTCTAGGCTCTTGGAGCTTCTGTTCAGGTGGGCCGTCCGTTTGCCGAAATGGATCCTCAGATGCAAACTTCCCACCCCCTGGTGCCTTGGGCCTTTCTCAACCTCACACATATCACCCCTGGTTTAGGATTGCTACTGACATCTGTCTTTGGAAGGGGCCTGGATACTAACATTGGAAAGGTTAGAATCATGGTCAAGTGTGCGGTACGGCATCTTAGAGTGACGTTCCTGCCTGAGTTGTGCCTGAGTTCCAGAGCATATTTGTTCTCTCCTTTGGCAGAGACCTATTCCACAGCTCAGGTCCTGGCTTCGAATTGGGACAGTGGCCTGGGAGCAGGAGACATTGATTTCCCTACCTCTGCTTGGGGTCCTGCATTTTTGGAGTTTTGTTTATTTATTTATGAGAGAGGAGGAGGAGGCAAATACATACATACACATATATATGTATATATACATATATATGGAAATATGAAGAGAGAGAGAGAGAGAGAGAATGTGCTCACCAGGGCCTCTAGCCACTGCAAACGAACTCCAGATGCATGTTCTACCTTGTGCATTTGCCTTTATGTGGTACTGGGGAATCAAACCTGGGTTGTTAGGCTTTGCAGGCAAATGTCTTAACTGCTGAGCCATCTCTTCAGCCCCATTTTTAAATTTTTATTATTTATTTATTTATTTTTATTAACAACTTCCATGATTGTAAACAATGTCCCATGGTAATGCCCTCCCTCCTTCTCCCCACTTCCCCTTTGAAACTCCATTCTCCATCATATCCCGTCTCCCTCTCAATCAGTCTCTCTTTTATTTTGATGTCATGATCTTTTCCTTCTATTATGATGGTCTTGTATAGGTAGTGTCAGGCACTGTGAGGCCATTTTGTGTCTGGGGAGAGCACGTTGTAAGGAGTCCTACCCTTCCTTTGATTCTTACATTCTTTTTGCCACCTCTTCTGCAATAGACACTGAGCCTTGGAAGATGTGATAGAGATATTGCAGTGCTGTGCACTCCTGTCACTTCTTCCCAGCACCATGATGCCTTCTGAGTCACCCCAAGGTCACTGCCATCTGAAAAGAGAAGGTTCTCTACCAAAAGTGAGAGTAGCATTAATATATAGGCATGAACATTAAGAGCAGTGCTTACTGGACAGTTTGGTGAGCATAGTATATACATTTATCCAGACAGCAGCAGATGTTATACCTCTAGGGCTCATGACTACCCCTGTTTTAAGTTTTCAGTATCAGGGATGTATTCCCTCCCATGGAGCAGGCCTCCAGTCCAATTAGAGGGCAGTTGGTTTCCACCATGACAGATGTGCCGCTATTGCACCCATTGGCTAATTTGGCCTGTCCAGCCCCATTTTTTTTGAGGTAGGGTCTTGCTGTAGCCCAGGCTGACCTGAAATTAGACTCAGGCTAGCCTTGAACTCACAGCTATCCTCCCACCTCAGCCTCCCAAGTTCTGGGATTAAAGGTGTGTATCACCATACCCAGTTACCCTGCATTTTTATTGTTGGGACTCACAAATTGTGTAGACAGACTTGACCACAGGCTCAAGTAGTTGAGTCACCACATCAGAGAAAGCCAGGCTGCCAAAAGGCAGAGGAAATTCAAGCAGAAGCTCCGTGAGCAATGGAGAGTTCCTTCATAAACAGGTGGCCCCAGAGATATCAAAGCAACTTCAGAAGGGGCGTCTCAGTTCATTTGTTGCTGTTATGACAGAATATAGCACACTCTGGTCATTTGTAAAACCACAATAGTGCTTGACTTGGATCATTACTCTGAAGGGTGAGAAGTCCAGGATCAAGGTGTGAGCATCTGGTGAGGGTCTTTGTGCTGCATGATCCGGAGGGCAAAGGCGGAGGGAACAAGTGCAAGGGAACAATGGGCTAACTTGCTTTTATAGCAGGGGCACTCTCCTGTTAGCTAACCCACACCCACCCAAGGCAACTTACTCTTTCATTCCTCCGGGCAGAGCCCTCTGATCCAGTGACCTCTTCTTGGGTCCCGCCTCCCAACTGAAGGATTGTTTCCTAACTATGAACTTTGAGAGACACATTCAAACCACAGCAACGCGGTTCAGCAGGAGAGGTCTAGTTACCCTTCTGCTCCTGTGCTCTTGCAATCAATTCAATTGTGTTCTTTGCCCTGCTATGAACGGATTTCTTTTCTTTCTTTCTTTTTTTTTTTTTTCAAGGTAGGGACTTGCTCCAGCCCAGTCTGACTTGGAATTCACTATGTAGTCTCAGGGTGGCCTTGAACTCACAGAGATCATCCTATCTCTGCCTCCTGAGTGTTGGGCTTAAAGGCATGCGCCTCCATGCCAGCTTTATTCTTTTTTCAAGGTTGGCTCTCACTCTAGCCCAGGCTTACCGGGAACTCACTCTCTAGCCTGAGGCTGGCCTCAAACTCACAGTGAACCTCCTACCTACCTCAACCGCCCTATTGCTGAGATTAAAGGCGTGTATCACCATGCCTGGCTTTCTTTTTCTTGTTTTGAGGTAGGGTCTCACTGTAGCCCCAAGGTAACTGGAAACTCACTCTGTAGTCTAGGCTGACCTCAAACTCACAATGATCCTACCTTGGGCCTTTCATTCATGTTGGCCTAGGTCTTGAAAAGTATTCCCAAAGACCAAGACAGAAGCTAGCCTTCGATGTCATTTAGTATCACTTCTGCTGATTCACTTAGGTCAGAGAGGCATGAACACACCCAGATTCAAAGGCAGGACTATTCAAGGATATAAGAGATAGTAGACACAGACAACAGAGGCATCTTTGGAGATGAGTTTTCACAGTAGACTAATTATCCATCAAATCTATATGCCTTCTGTCCTGAGGGGAGGGAATGCATCTTCATGGTTGAAAAGAGCGCAGATCCATCCTAGCCATCATTGGAAAGAATGTCACACCTTAGTCTTTGCCAGGTGTAAGAGTGCATTCCTTTAATCAGCACATGGAAGCTGAGACAGAAGGATTGTGAATTCAAGCCCGGACTGAGCTACATAGTGATACCTTGTCAAACAAACAAACAAAAAAACAACTAAAAGCAGTGCTGGGCTGGAGAGATGGCTTAGTGGATAAGGCACTTACCTGTGAAGCATTAAGGACCCAGGTTTGATTTCCCAGTACCCATATAAGCCAGATATACAAGGTGTCACATGTGTCTGAAGTTCATTTGCTAGAGGCCCTGACGCACCCATTCTCTCTCTCCCTGTCTCTCTCACAACTAACTAACTAAATAAAATATTTTAAAACTAGTTATGGTTCAAATCCAGCCTCTCAGGCTCTTAAACATAGAAAATCTCAAATTCCTGTGAGGCAGCTACTATAATTATTTCTATCTTCTATATTAGAAAACTTAATTAAGTTTCCCTAATTTACAGCTTGAAATGATACAGCTGGAAGTTGAAACCAGTTATTTCTTATTTTATTTTTTACAATTTATTTATTTGCATGAGAGGGAGAATGGGCACAGCATACCAGGACCTCTTGCCCCTGCAAACTGACTCCAAACCCAAACACCAGTTTGTGCATCTGGCTTTATGTAGGTATTGGGGAACTTAACCCAGGCCAGCAGATTTTGCATGTGCCTTTAACCACTCAGATATCTTCCCAGCCCTATACTAGTTATTTCTACTGCCAAAGTTATAGGCCATTTTACAGCTCACAGTTTCAGTAACTTTCACACAGAGAAACCAGAAATAAAATTCAACACCCATTCTTGGTAGAAATGCTTAGAAAACCTAGAATGAGTAGAACTTTTTTTAAAAAAAGTATTTATTTATTTATTTGAGAGAGAGAGAGAAAGAGACAGAGAAAGAAGCAGAAAGAGAATGAGAATGGGTACACTAGGGCCTCTAGCCACTGCAAATAAACTCCAGACACACGTGCCACCTGTGTATCTGGCTTGTGTGGGTACTGGGGAATTGAACCTGGGTCCTTAGACTTTGCAGGCAAAAGCCTTAACCACTAAGCAATCTCTCCAACCTAATGATATATGGAGAAAATGCAAGAAGAATTTGTAACCCAAGTATTATTAGAAGTAATAGGCTGGGCGTGGTGGTGCACATCTTTAATTCCAGCACTTGGGAGGCAGAGGTAGGAGGATCACTGTGGGTTTGAGGCCAGCCTGGGATTACAGAGTAAGTTGCAGGTTATCCTGGGCTAGAGCAAGACCCTACCTTGAAAAAACAAAAACAAACATACAAACAAAAGCTAATAAGTGAATTCAGCAGTCACTTAATGTAGAGCTTTTGTGAAGTCTTTTAAAAAATATTTTTAACATTTATTTATTTATTTATTTGACAGAGAGAAAGGGAGAGAGAGAGGCAAATAGAATGGGTGTACTCCAGGGCCTCTAACCATTGCAAATGAACTTCAGATGATGCACCACCTTGTGTATCTGGTTTAATGTGGCTTCTGGGGAATCAAACCTGAGTCCTTAGGCTTCATAGCCAAATGCCTTAACTGCTAAGTCATTTCTCCAACCCTATTGTGAAGGGTTTTTTTTGTTGTTTGTTTTTTGTTTTGTTTTTTGAGGTAGGGTTTCACTCTAGCTCAGGCTGACCTGGAACTTACTCTGTAGTCTCAAACTCACCGTGATCCTCCTACCTCTGCCTCCCAAATGCTGGGACTAAAGGCGTGCGCCACCATGTCTGGCCTCCTATTGTGAAGTTTTAATGAAGAGTTTATATCAGATTCTAAACCTTATTCATCCTCACAATCACCTCTCATGTTCTTGTGACCTCGGTGACACTTCCTCCTTGATAATCTTTTCCTTGCTTCCTCAACATTGCCTTCCTTTGTGACCTATCCTTGTGGCCTCTCCTCCTTCTCTTCTTCCTTTGGCTTTTTCCACAGTCTCCTTTTCAAATATTTTATTTATTTATTTACAAGCAGAGAGAGATACAGACAGAGAAACAGAGAGACAGAGAGTGAGTATGGGTGTACTAGGGCCTCTAGTTACTGTAAACAAACTCCAGACGCTTGCACCACTTTGTGCATAAGGCTTACGTGGGCACTGGGGAATTGAACCCAGGTCGATAGACTTTGCAGGAAAGTGCCTTAGCTGCAGAGCCATCTCTCCAGCCCCCCCAGTCTCCTTTTATTTTATTATTATTGTTATTATTATTATTATTATTATTTTATTTTTTTGGTTTTTCGAGGTAGGGTCTCACTCTAGCTCAGGCTGACCTGGAATTCACTATGTAGTCTCAGGGTGGCCTCGAACTCACGGCGATCCTCCTACCTCTGCCTCCCGCGAGTCTCCTTTTGAAGCATCCATTCCCACCAGGTCAGTGCGCTCAGGGCTTGCTCCACATTGTGTTCTATGTGGATGGCACGTCCAGTGAATATCACTATCATCATTCCTTCCGTAGCAGTTAATTTTGACCGATGATTTGACTGACTTGTGAAGCAGCTAGAAGCTCAGTAAAGCACCCCTAGAAAGAATTAACTAAAGGGTAAAGCCCATCTTCAATGTGGATAGTGCCATCCCACAGGTTTGGGGTCCAGATGGGATGGGGGGGAGGAAGCCTGGAGTGCAGCCTTTGTCTCTCTGCTTCCTGCTGCCATGATGGAAGCTACTGTGCTTTAGTCACGTCCTCCCCACCTTGATGGACTGAAGCCTCTAAAATCCTGAGCCAAAATCAATAATTCCTCCCCTTAAGTTGTTTTTTTTTTCCAGATATTTGTCAGGGACAAAAAGTCTGACTGACACATCTTCCCTGGACCCTGACCTTGTCTTCTTTTCTCCTGCTTCCAGTCTTCCTTTAAATATGCTTATTTATTTGTTTATGTCTTTATTTTTTTAATTTTTTGTTCACTTATTTATTATTTATTTATTTATTTTGAGAGCAACAGACACAGAGAGAAAAAGACAGACAGACAGAGAGAGAGAGAATGGGCGCGCCAGGGCTTCCAGCCACTGCAAACAAAGTCCAGATGCATGCGCCCCCTTGTGCATCTGGCTAACGTGGGTCGTGGGGAATCGAGCCTTGAACCGGGGTCCTTAGGCTTCACAGGCAAGTGCTTAACCACTAAGCCATCTCTCCAGCACTTTATTTTTATTTGAGAGAGAAAGAAGGCACCAGGGCCTCTTGCTGCTGCAAACAAACTCCAGAAGCATGGGCCACTTTGTGTATGTAGCTTTACCTGGGTACTGGGGAATTGAACCCAGGCTGACAGGCTTTGCAAGCAAGTGCCTTAACTGCTGAGCCATCTCCTCAGCCCCTGTTTCTGGTCTTGCTCCTTGTGAGTCTGTTTCACAGACCTTGCCATTCTTTCTGTGCTTAATTTGTTTTAAGACCTTGAACCACTTTGATTAGTTTTCTTTTTTCTTGCTTTTGGTTTTTCTGAGGTAGGGTCTCAGTCTAGCCTAGGGTAACCTGGCACGGCACTCTGTAGTCCTAGGCTGGCCTTGAATTTACAGTGATCCTCCTACTTCTGCCTCCAGAGTACTGAGATTAAAAGCTTGTGCCGTGCCTGGCATTTCTTTTCTTTTTTTTTCAAGGTAGGGTCTCTCTCTAGCCCAGGCTGACCTGGAATTCACTATGCAGTCTGAGGCTGGTCTTGAACTCACGGTGATCCTCCTACCTCTCCTCCCAAGTGCTGGGATTAAAGGTGTGTGTCACCATACCACACTGATTATTTTTCTTATTTTTCTATGGAGCATAGTGGTAAGCATGTGCCAGACAAGTGCTCTAACACTGAAGTACAGTACCAGGTTGTTGTTTTTAAAATTTTGAGACAATGACTCCATACTTAGGTTGACCTTGAAATTTCTTTGTAGCCTAGTAAGGCCCTGAATTCATGATTCTCCTGCCTTAATCTCCCAAATAGCTAAAATTACAGGCTTAATCAAGGATGCTACCAGGCCCACTTCCTTGAATAATTTTAATATCTTAAATACATTGTGATCTGCCCATCTTAATGTGAGTGCCTTTAAGAGATGTTCTTGAGGGCTGGAGAGATGGCTTAGCGGCTTAGCGGTTAAGTGCTTGCCTGTGATGCCTAAGGACTCCAGTTCGAAGCTAGATTCCCCAGTACCCACGTTAGCCAGATGCACAAGGGGGCATACGCATCTGGAGTTCATTTGCAGTGGCTGGGAGCCCTGGCGCACCCATTCTCTCTCTCTCTGCCTCTTTCTCTCTCTGTCTGTCACTCTCAAATAAATAAAAATAAACAAACAAAAAAGGAGAGATGTTCTTGAGCCTAGGATTTGGGTGTGTAACAGGGGTTAGTTCAGAGCACAATAGAGACTGGAAGAGAGGGCAACCAGTAAAGCATGCATTTACCTACATATGACCTCCCAATTGGGTACCTAGGGCTCAGTCCTGTTGGTGATCTTCTGAGATCCAGTGTAGCACACCCCTCAGACTGCTCCTCTTGCCTCCCATACAGTGGGAGGTTGGAAAACCAGCTTGGGGGGGGGGGGGCGGATGACAACAGAAGTCCCAATTGTAGTGTTTTCCAGTTGCCATGATATAAGTATTCTCACCAGAGCTGCCCTTAGCCCACCGGTGGTCTGGCACATCAGCTCGCGTGTTTTCTGAATGACAATCTGGTTTTCCACAGTGAGAAGCATGCCCCCAGCAGTCCACTGCTTTCATTCTTCATTAGTTGATAAGAGTCATTTCTGCACATCAAGCGCTCGGAACTGCCGGCTGAGCATGCTCCCAAGCCAAGAGAACAGCCTGCGGTACAGTTGTAGGAAGTCCTTACTACTTTGGGGAATGTCTTCTCAGGTGTCTTTTAAGGTGGATGAGGAATGTGTGAGGACACCAGCAGAGCTTCCTCTTAGGTAGGCATTTCTCCTGCTCTGAATGCCTGCCCTTCCTAGGCCCCTTGCAGAGCACCATCACCTCCTTCAGGTCTCAGTGACAGCGCCACTACCCCTGTGAAGTCCTCCCCGATTCCCACGAGCTGTCTTGGATTGGTAACCATTACCTGCTTCTTCCCCACTGGACTGCAAGCTACCCAGTCCAGGAACATTGTCTATTACTTTTCGCACTGGGGACCCTCAGTGAGGTGTCTAACCCAGTTCCCAGCATAAACATTGGCACTTGATAAGTAGCTATTTCTCTCTACCCACCCCGGTCTACAGCTTCTGGTTTCTCTACCTAGCTCTTAATCAACAGGTCTCTTTCGAGGATAATTGCTTATTCCCATTCATTTCCAAAGGGGACTTTAGGAAGCAAGCTGGTGCTTCTTTCTCATGAAGGTGTAAGGAGCCATAGTGGGTTTTTTTGTTGTTTTGTTTTTTGTTTTTTCAAGGTAGAATCTCACTCTAGCCCAGGCTGACCTGGAATTCACTATGTAGTCTCAGTGTGGCCTCAAACTCACAGTGATCTTCCTACCTCTGCCTCCCAAGTGCTGGGACTAAAGGCGTGCACCACCCCGCCGGGCCTAGCAGCCATAGTTTTTGAAGCAATGATCAGGACACGTGATGTAACACATGGGGTTCCAACACATGGGACAGAATATTTGAAATCTCCATGAGTCCTGGCAAATGCGGGCAGTGTGGCTCTGTGCCCCCAGCGCAGGCGGGAGCTCTGCCTTAAGGATCTCTGCAATGTGAAGAGCGGCAGGCATGCAAAGACAGCTGAAGAGAGAACTTGATTTGGGTGGCACGCTAGCTGGAGTGATCAGAGGGAACAGGGACAAATTTGTGGCAGAAACAAGCAGTCATTAAGACCATATGCTCTATTTCTAATAGATGGCTGTTAGAAGTGATTCCCCGACATTTCATTCATTTTTACTGCCTCCCCTTCAGGGGCAGGACGAACAGTATTGTTGGGCTGGGTTTACAGATGAGGGTATTTAGATAGAAAGAGGTTAAATGGTTCAGTCCCAGTCCCAGAGTGAATCAGACACACAGTCAGTCTCGCATCCAGAATTCTGACTTAAGCTTCTATGCCAAGATCCCTTGGGGCACATTTTCTCTCTAATTTGCATAAATCATCAACATTTTTTTTCCAAGCTTGTGCTGAGAAAGCCCCTTTTCAAACAGCGGAAACTCCCTTTGCCTTCTGTCGCCTTAGTTTTATTTTATGAACCAAATTCTTTTACTTCAACCCGTAGACTTGCTATTTTCCCTTCCGTTGAGCCCTTTTCAAAAGAGGTCATGACCTTTGCTTCTAGATGCATGGAAATGGGTGAGCCCAAGTAAATAAAACAGATAATCTGAAGACTATAAAGTGTGATTTCAACTAATGCTCAAAATACCATGCAGTTGATTATAAATCTTGCCTGCTGGCAGGTTATCAGAACACTAAGTATGGTTTAGCCCTGGTGGGTTGAAGATCTAGCTCCAATGTGCACATCAGATTCCTGGGCTTCGAGATAAGAAACTGAACATGCCAGGGCCATGCACGAGTTCTGAGATATTTCAGTTTGGAAATACTTAGGAACTCATACCTTACATGGATGTCATGCGATTCTGAGCTTCTAATTACTAACATAAGTACATCATGACTCACAATCTTTTCACATATTTAAGAAATTCTTGGGCTGGAAAGATGGCTCAGCAGTTAAAGGTACTTGCTTGCAAAGCCTAACAGCCTGTGTTCAATTCCCCAGTACCCAGGTAAAGCCAGATGCACTAAGTGGCACATGTATATGGAGTTCATTTGCAGCAGCAAGAGGCTCTGGTGCATCCAAATTTATAAATAATAGCTAACTAAATTATATATGTATATATATATATATATATATGTATATATGTAAATTCTTAGTTCATGACTTCTACTACCTGATGGTCCTTAGGTGATTTAGTATGGAGATTATGGACATGAATACTGTTTCTTGGGATCCCTGGTGGTGAGTAGCACATTGCTGACACTTGGGAAATGGTCACAATCCTCTGGAGAGGGAAGCCATTGCAATGTGTTTGAAGAAATCTCCCCCTCCTTGTCTAGTCCCTTACATCAGATAATCAAAACAACGTATGCCTGCTCTCTTTCATTATTAGGAAAAAAAATCTTTGGTAACATACCATTTAGTCTAAACTTACTTTAATACTTACCAAATGTGTCAGCTATTACTACCGTAATGCTGTGTAATGAAAGTTTTCACATAGAGAAACTCAGTGATTTGAGCCTTAGATTTGGTATTTTGGGATGTGTGAATGGCTGAGGTTCTACTGAGCTCATCTGAGTGTTCTCAGTGTCTCCTTTGCCTGGTCCTAGTAGCTTCCTAGATCTCTTTCTCTCTCTCGACAGGTCTTGTTATTCAACCCAGGCTGATCTCAAACTTAGTATGTTAGCCCATGCATCAAAATCATGATTCTAAGCTGGGCGTGGTGGCGCACGCCTTTAATCCTAGCACTAAGGAGGCAGAGGTAGGAGGATCGCTGTGAGTTCGAGGCCACCCTGAGAATACATAGTGAATTCCAGGTCAGCCTGAGCTATAGTGAGACCCTACCTTGCAAAACAAACAACAACAACAACAGATCATGATTCCACTGCCTCAGCCTCCTGAGCACTAGGATTACGTGTGCTCATCACCACACCAGCTCATTCTCTTCTGGTGGCTCATCCCTTATGGCTGGTCCCTACGGAGCAAAAGACAGGTTAGATGGGCCAAACATGTATAAAGCCTTTTGCTGTTAATATGCCTGTTCACAATCTATTGGCTAAAACATATTATACACTCAAAGTCAAAGTTCAAGGTCAGGGAGCACAGACCCCCATGAGGGAGAGGGAAAGGACAGTAGAGGCTATTTGCTGAATGGTCCTCCACCACCTGCATTTATCATCCCTAACAGCCTGTCCAATGGCCTGAGTGGTATGTCCATCCCCACCTCTTTACTTATTTTTAAACATTATGGTCATTATGTTATTTATTTATTTATCTGCAAGGAGAGAAAGAGAACGAACAAGGGCACTCCAGGGCCTCTAGCCATTGCAAATGCGCTCCAGATGCATATACCACTCTGTGCATCTGGCTTTACATGGGTACTGGGGGAGCAAAGTGGAATCCTTAGGCTTTGCAGACAAGCACATTTTTGATGTTGTTTTTTGAGGTAGGGTCTCAGTCTAGCCCAGGCTGACCTGGAATTCACTCTGTAGTCACAGGCTGGTCTAGAGCTCATGGCGATCCTCCTACCTCTGCCTCCCAAATCCTGGGATTAAAGGTGTGTACCACCACGACTGGTTCTTTTTCTTTCTTGGGGGATAGGGTACCATGTAGTCTAGGCTGGCTTCAAACGTGCACTAATCCTATTGCCTCAGCCTCTTAAGTGATGGAATTAAAGGCATGGGTCACCACACCTGGTAGATGTAGGGGACTTTTTTATTTTATTATTTATTAGAGAGAGAGAGAGAGAAAGAGGCAGAGAGAGGGAAGGAGAGAGAGAGAGAGAGAGAGAGAGAGAGAGGGAGGGAGAGGGCATGCCACGGCTTCTAGCCATTGCAAACGAACTATAGACACATGCGCCCCCTTATGCATCTGGCTTACGTGGGTCCTGGGGAATTGAGCCTGAGTCCTTTGGCTTTTCAGGCAAGCGCCTTAACCACTAGACCATCTCTCCAGCCCAGATATAGGGACTTTTAAACGATGGTAAAGTGGGCTGGAGAGATGGCTTAGCAGTTAAGCGCTTGCCTGCAAAGCCTAGATTCCCCAGGACCCACATTAGCCAGATGCACACGGGGGTGCACACATCTGGAGTTTGTTTGCAGTGGCTGAAGGCCCTTGCATGCCCATTCTCTCTCTCTCTCTATCTGCCTCTTTCTCTCCCTGTCGCTCTCAAATAAATACATAAAAATGAATAAAATATTTTAAAAAGATAGTAAAGTGAATGAGGTTTTGTTTTTTTTTAAAAAGTTATTTTTATTTATTTATTAGAGACCAACAGAGAGAGGGAGAGAGAGAGAGAGAATGGGCATGCCAGGGCCTCTAGCCACTGCAAATGAACTCCAGATGCATGTGCCACCATGTGCATACATCTGGCTTACATGGGACCTGGAGAAATGAACCTGGGTTCTTAGGCTTCGCAGACATGTGCCTTAATTGCTAAGCGATCTCTCCAATCCGTGAATGAGGTTTTGAGGGTGGATCCTAATCTAATCTGACTGGTCTTCTTCTAAGAGGAGAACACACAGAGATAGCATGGGGTTCTATGCGCAGAGGAAAGAATATCTGAGAACCCATCAGGAAGGAGGTGGCGCACGCCTTTCATCCCAGCACTCAGGAGGCAGAGGTAGGATCGCCATGAGTTCGAGGCCACCCTGAGACTACATAGTGAATTCCAGGTCAGCCTGAGCTAGAGTGAGACCCTGCTTCAAAAAAAAGAAGGTGGTGAGCTGCAAGCTCTGGAGATAGGCTTTGGGAGGAACCAAGCCTTCTGACAACATTGTCTTGGCTTCCAGCCTCTACAACTGGGGGAAAGTAATTGTGTACCTAGTAGGTGGTGGTGTGTTATAGCAGCCCGGAGGCCTGAGAAACCTTTGGCTCAGGGCTGTGTCTCACATTCTGTGCTTGCTCTCATAGCATGAAGTGCACTCCCTTGTACACTCCCAGTTTCAAAATCCAGAATTTTTATTTATTTCTTTATTTTTGGTTTTTCGAGGCAGGGTCTCTCCCTAGCCCAGGCTGACCTGGAATTCACTCTGTAGTCTCAGGGTGGCCTCGCGAACTCACAGCGATCTTCCTACCTCTGCCTCCTGAGTGCTGGGATTAAAGACGTGTACCGCCATACCTGGAAAAATACAGAATTATTTAATCAGCCAGAATTCATGATTGCAACGGTGAGAGAGCCATCTAAATGTGTCCATACCCACTTACCAAGGAAACTGGTTTTGTTCTTCCAAAGAACATAGCTACCAAGAGACTAGCAGGTTATATCTTCCCAAGGTGGTGACAAGCTCTCCCATTCCGTATATTCATCTTCCAGTGACTTTGACACTCCTCCCACGGTTAGGTGGAGTCCTTGACTTCATTGGAAGGTGACTGCAGTGGAAGTGACCCCCTAGGATTTGCAAGACTCAGGCCCAATGGCAGATAGAGCTTCTGCTTTCTTTTCTGGAAGTCAGTGCTTTTGGAGTCCCAGCTGTGATGTCTGTGGCTGCCCTGTTGTGCCCAGGACACACAGAGAGGCCACATGCATGCATTCTGTCCCAGAGTCCCGCAGTGATTCCAGCTCCTGGTCATACAATCCGTCCTGGCCTTCCACGCCTCTCTGTTGAAGTCCCACATAAAAAGCAGCAGAGACAAGCATTCCCTTTGCGACTTGTCAGGACTCTCAGCCCACACAACCTGTGAACATGAGAAAACAGTTTTCATGCTGTTAGGCTTTGACATAACTTGTTACATGGCAACAGCAAGCGGAATAAAGAACCCATGATATCCTTGTAGCGACTCCTCTACTTCCTCTTTAGAGCATTCTGGAAAAATGGCAAGTGGTTCTTCTGATACCATTTGCCTACTGTCTCACTGCAGTGTACTCAATAAAGTGACCTTTTAAATAGCATTTTTTTCTGATTTATTTATTTAGCTAGTTAGTTATTAGAGTCAGAGAGAAGGACAGAGAGAGAGAGAGAGAGAATGGGCATGCTAGGGCGTCTAGCCACTGCAAATGAACTCTAGATGCATGTGCCACCATGTGCATCTGGTTTACTTGGGACCTGGAGAATGGAACCTGGGTCCTTAGGCTTTGCAGGCAAGCGCCTTAACTGCTAAGCCATCTCTCCAGCTTGTGACTTTTTTTTTTTTTTTTTGAGGTAAGGTCTCACTCTAGCCCAAGGCTGACCTGGAATTAATTTTTTAAGTTTAAAAAATATTTAATTTTTATTTATTTGAGAGTGAAAGAGGGAGAGGGGGAGAGAGAGAGAGAGAGAGGGAGAATGTGTGCGCCAGGGCCTCCAGCCACTGCAGACGAACACCAGACGCGTATGCATCTGGCTAACGTGGATCCTAGGGAATTGAACCTGGGTCCTTTGACTTTGCAGGCAAATGCCTTAACCGCTACGTTATCCCTCCAGCCTTGACCTGGAATTTATTATGTAATCTTAGGGTGGCTTTGAACAATTCACAGTGCTCCTCCTATTTCTGCCTCCTGAGTGCTGGGATTAAAGGCGTACTCTACCACACCTGGCTCTTATTTATTTACTTATTTATTTATTTATTTATTTATTTATTTTTATGAGAGAGAGAGAGAGAGGCAGATAGAGGGAGAGAATGGGTGCACCAGAGCCTCTAGCCACTGCAAATGAACTCCAGGTGCATGAGCCACCTTGTGCATCTGGCTTACATGCATCCTAGGGAATTGAACCTGGTCCTTTGGCTTTGCAGGCAAGTGCCTTAACCATTAAGTCATCTCTCCAGCCTAGTCCTTTTTTTTGGGAGAGGGGAGGGCTTGAGGTAGGGTCTCACTCTGGCTCAGGCTGACCTGGAATTGACTATGTAGTCTCAGGGTGGCCTCGAACTCATGGCGATCCTCCTACCTCTGCCTCCCGAGTGCTGGGATTAAAGGCATGCGCCATCAGGCCCAGATCTCAACTTTTCTTTCTTGAAAGCCAGTATTAATTTTTCAGCCTAGTAATATATATATATATGTTTTTCGAGGTAAGGTCTCACTCTAGCCCAGGCTGACCTGGAATTAACTATGTAGTCTCAGGCTGGCTTCAAACTCACAACGATCCTCATACTTCTGCCTCCCTAGTGCTGGGATTAAAGGTGTGCACCACCATGCCTGGCTCTATTTCTTTTTAAAAAATGAATAAAATAAATAAATAAATAAATAAAAATAAAAAATAACTTAAAAAATATTTTTATTTACTTGCCAGGAGAGAAAGAGAGAGAATGGGCAAACCAGGGCCTCTGGCCATGCCTGCCTGGTTGTCCAATTAATATATGCCAATAAAGATTGGAAAAAAGATACTACTTTATGTTAAAATAATTTTTAAAAATAGTTTATTTTAGCCAGGCATGGTGGTGCATGCATTTAGTCCCAGCACTTGGGAGGCAGAGGTAGGAGGATAGCTGTGAATTTGAGGCCACCATGAGACTACCTAGTGAATTCCAGGTCAGCCTAGGCTAGAGTGAGACCCTATTTCTAAAAAACAAAAATTTATTTTTATTTTTATTTATTTATTTGAGTGAAAAAGAGAAAGAATGGGCACGCCAGGGCCTCTTGTCACTGCAAAGGAACTCCATATATATGCACTACCATGTGTATCTGGCTTATGTGGGTACTGGGGAATCAAACCTGGGTCCTTAGACTTTGCAGACAAGCACCTTAATGGCTAACTATCTCTTCAGCCCAAGAATATTTTTTCAAAATATTTATTTATTTGAGAGAGAATGGGCATGCCAGGGCCTCCTACTACTGCAAGTGAGCTCCAGATCCATGCATTACTTTGTGTGTCTGGCTTTTCATGAGTACTGGGAAAGAATTTTTTTAACAGAAAAACTGAAAGAACAAAATCAGCCAAAAACTACCTTGCGTTGATCATCAATTAGAAGTAGGGTCTTCAAAGTCTTACGGAGGTGTCCATATTGCTGTGTACATTAATTTCAACATGGCCACCACCTTATCTAGCCTACTGAAATTGCACACACACACCCCTATCACATACAGTATGCTCACGTAAATATTAAGTATAGTTTTCATAGCTTAACTTTTCTTTCTTTTTTTTCTGAAAAGGAAAAAAAATACATTCACTTTATTTGGCCATATTAATAATGAAAGTAGGCCTCCCCAATTTTTATTCCACCACTATGTGCTCCGTGGATGAGTGCAGGGCTATAGAAATTATCGCATGAAACAGAAACACACTTTAAGCAAATGCACATGGACAAATCTCATCAGGAAAGTTTATCAAAGGTCACTGTGCCTATACCATCTTGTCTGTCCAATGCCACAGAATTTGAAGATCATGATGAGCCTTACTCGTTTTTTTTATTTTATATATATATATATATATATATATATATATATATATATATATATTTATTGACAACTTCTATACTTACAGACAACAAACCATGGTATTTCCCTCCCCTCCCCTCCCCCACTTTCCCCTTCACAACTCTGCTCACCATCATATCCCCTCCCTCTCTCCATTAGCCTCTCTTTTAATTTGATGTCATCATCTTTTTCTCCTATTATGAGGGTCTTGTTTGGGTATTGCTAGGCACTGCGAGGTCCTGGATATTGAGGCCAAATTCTGTCCGGACAGTTGTATGTAAGGAGTGGTACCCTTCCTTTGGCTCTTACATTCTTTCCGCCACCTCTTCTGCAGTGGACCCTGAGATTTGGAGGGTGTGATAGAGATGTGTCAGTGCTGGACACTCCTCCGTCCCTTCTTCTCGGCACTTTTGGGTGATCCCAGTGGTCATCGCCATCTGAAAAGAGAAGTTTTTCTAACCAGAAGTGAGAGTAGCATTAATATACGAGTATGAACATTAAGTGTATTGCTTTCAGAGCAATTTGGTGAGAGTAACATATGCATTTATTCAGACAAGAGCAGGCTTTATACCCCTAAGGCTCATGACCTCCCCTGTCATAGGCTTTTGATTAGGTTTTCAGTACTAGGCATGTATTCCCTCCCATAGAGTGTGCCTTCAGTCCAATAAGAGAGCAGTTCATCTCTAACACCACAAAACAAGGGAGGGTCTCAGGAGCCAACTTCTAGTCCCTTATTGCCATAGATGCCTAGTGGGTCTGTCTAGGTTCTCCTGGAAGTGAGGGGCTATCAGAAGCAAAATAATAGCCGGGCGTGGTTGCACATGCCTTTAAACCCAGCGCTTGGGAGGCACTGAGTTTGAGGCCAGTCTGGAACCACATAGTGAATTCCAGGTCAGCCTGGGCTAGAGTGAGACCCTACCTCGAAAAACCAAAACCAAAAAAACAAGCTAAATAATAATACCAAGCACCATGATCATGGCCATGTTACATTTCTGGAGGATTTTGCTCATCACCAAACCCTTGTCCCTCATCAAAAAAGGACTTCAGTTCTGGCCTTTTGTGCTTTCAGAAATCACCATAATTCTCTCCACTCCTCTTCCTGGCCGCTTATGGCATTGAAAAAACAACCATCACAACAACATATTTCCTTTCCTTCTTGCCTTTCCAGAAAGAACCCTAAGTGCTAGTATTATTTTCCACTTTTAATCATTGCTTGACAGAGATGGAAAGTTCAGTCATGTAATTGCTTTTGTGTTTTGTAGTTCTTTTCACTATTTTGGAAAAAAAAACAAAAGCAAATAGTTCAATGGATAAAATGTGAGTTTATACCAAACCCCAAACATCACGAGCTTAATTGCAACCATGTGTTATTCCTGAGACGCTGCACCTAATTTGTTGGAGGAGGAAAATACAGCATTGCTCAACTTGCACATTTGTTTCAGGTATCTCGAAGTAACATATGTTAGGTATGGACTGACTATACTAGAAACACCTGAGGCAAGCTCACCTTCCCCAAACGATGGAGTCACCAAATACGTGTTTCAGGGTTGAAAGACTGGAGAATCCTGAAAGCACATCTGGTCCATCCTGCCACCTTTTACTTGGCTTGTCTATAAAGCCACTAGGCTAACATGAACATGCGGAAGAGTTCTGCCTTAGTCCCCAGACTCTTGGCTGTCTGCTATAGCCAGAAACAGGCCTCTTGCACCCAGCCTCTGCAGTGGCCACCACTTGGGATGCCATGGGGATGAGGGCTAATGTGAGAATGGGGCCCTGACCTAACTCGAGTCCTTCTCCTTCTATTGTCAGAAGCCTCAGATGGCCTGGGGGACGATACAGGAGTGAACTTGGCTTCTCTGGCCCAGAGCTTTCAAGCACTGAGTCATGGTTTCTTGCTGGTAGTGTTGATAGACGCAGATGTAGCCCGGCCTGCTGACTTATTACTCATTTCGGAGCTGGAGTTAGAGCTGGATTTGGACTCCTCCAAGCCCCAAATGTACGGTGGGTAGGAGTTTTTGCTTGGTCACAAGTTGGCATGCAAAGACCAATGTTCTTTCTTTTCCTGAAACGAATGACCTTGGCTGTTGAACCCCACTGATGAAAGAAAAGGCAAGAGGAGCAGTTCTACCCAGCTCAGGCACTACCAGTGTTAAGGTCATCTCTTCCAGGGTAAATGGGACTCTCCCTTCCCATACTCCTCCTCGCCATCTCCCTGAGATAATCAAGAGCTGAATGACCTTAGTTCCCTGCTTGAGGAAGGGGCCCACATGTTCCTGCCAGTACTCACTGACTCCTGTCTATCCACTCATTAGTCTCAAGCTGTGTATCTTACCCCTCCAACGTTTAGTAGCCTAGCCTAAAATAATCACAAGTTTTTTTTTTTTTTTGGAAAAATGTTGGTGAATTGAACAGAGCTTAACAGGGACAGCTAGAGTGGCTGGAAGGCTGTGGTTTGGGGGGGCATCTCAGGGCTCTGACAGTGGATGATGCTGTCATTGTGACCTCATCTAGGGCGGTCGGCTAGAACTCATGGTCTCTGCTTGTAATGTGGGCATAGCAGGGCAACTGGGTTCTATCAGCAAGTAGGGGGATGGAAGGCTAAACCAATTTGCCTTCATTCATTCATTCATTCAATCATCTATCTAGCTATGAGAGAGAATAGTTGCACCAGGATCTTTGCCCACTGCAAATGAACTCCAGAGGCATGGGCCACTTTGTGCATCTAGCTTTATGTGGGTTACTGGGGAATCAAACCTGGAATGGCTGGCTGTATAAGCAAAAGCTTTGAGTTGTCTCCCTAGCCCAAATTTGTCTTTCTCTTTTTTTTTCTTTTAAAATTTAATTTAATATTTATTTATTTATTTATTTGAGAGAGACAGAGAGGCAGATGTGTGTGTGAGAGAGAGAGACACAGATAGAGAGAAAGAGAGGGAGAGAATGGGCATGCCAGGGCATCCAGCTTCTGCAAACGAGCTCCAGATGCATGTGCCGCTTTCTGCATCTGGCTTATGTGGGTCCTGGGGAATCAAACTGGTCTTCTGGCTTTGTAGGCAAATGCCTTAACCACTAAGCCATTTCTTCAGCCCCCTCTTTTTGGCTTTTTTGTTTGTTTGGTTGGTTTTTTGAGGTAGGGTCTTACTCTAGCTCAGGCTGACCTGGAATTCACTATGTAGTCTCAGGGTGGCCTTGAACTCATGGCAATCCTCTTACCTCTGCCTCCCAAATGCTGGGATTAAAGGGATGAGCCACCACACCCAGCTCTTTTTGGCTTTTAAAAAAATATATATTTTATTTTTATTTATTTATTTATTTAAGAAAGAGAGGGGGGAGAGAGAGAGAGAGGCAGAGAGAGAGAATGGGCATGTTAGGGCCTCTAGCCACTTCAAAGGAACTCCAGACGCATGCACCACCTTGTGCATCTGGCTTACGTGGGTCCTGGGGCGTTGAGCCTGGGTCCTTTGGCTTTGCAGGCAAGTGCCTTAACCACTAAGCAATCTCTCCAGCCCTCTTTTTGGCTTTTTAAAGGTAGGTTCTTGCTCTACCCCAGGCTGACCCAGAATTCACTATGTAGTCTCCGGTTGATCTCAAACTCATGACGATCAACCTACCTCAGCCTCCCGAGTGCTGAGATTAAATTCAATTAAAGACATAAGCCACCACGCCCATCCTTTCTTTTTTGTTTTAATGTATTTTATTTTTATTTTTGTTCATTTAGTTATTTGAAGGAGAGAGAGAGAGAGAGAGAGAGAGAGAGAGAGGCAGATAGAGAACAAATGGGCCCCCAGGGCCTCTAACTTCTGCAAATGAACTCCAGACACATGTGCCACCTTGTGCATCTGGCCTATGTGGGTACTGGGGCATTGAACCTGGGTCCTTAGGCTTTGCAGGCAAGTGCCTTAACTGCTAAGCCAGCTCTCCAGCCACAAATTTGCCTTTGTTGAACGAATGCTCAGAAAACAAGTGGTATCACATTAATGACACTCTTGTTTGCTGAAGAGGTCACAAAGGCCTGCCCATTTTTTGTTTCTGTGTTCCGAGATAGGGTCTTGCTCTGTAGACCAGCCCTGGCCTGGAACTTGCTACATAGCCCAAGCTGGCCTCTAATTCAAGGCGGTACTCCTGCCTCAGCCACCCAAATGATAGGATTACAAACATAAGCCACCATGCCCTACTGGTCTGTCCAATTTGAAGAGGAGAAATAGACTGAATCTCTCAATGAAGGAAGGTTCTGAAAGAGTAAATGAGATCCCAAACTGTTGAGGCCACTTGCAGAACACAGTCATCTACCTCTTGCTTGCTTTGACACAGTTATTACCAGCCTCCTCTGATCAACCATCTCCAGTTCATTTTGTTTGTTCTGGTTCCCTTCCTGCTACCCACAGACCAGTAAGTAACACAGCCATTTTTGTGCTGTCTGGGAGCTGGCAGAAGTGTTCACAACTCCATTTCTTTCTCTGTTTTTTTTTTTTAATTTTTTATTTTTATTTATTTTAGAGCAACTGAGAGAGAAAGAGAGAGAGAGAGAGAGAATGGGCACGTCAGGGCTTCCAGCCACTGCAAACGAACTCCAGACGCGTGCGCCCCCTTGTGCATCTGGCTAACGTGGGTCCTGGGGAGTCGAGCCTCGAACCAGGGTCCTTAGGCTTCACAGGCAAGTGCTTAACCGCTAAGCCATCTCTCCAGCCCATCTTTCTCTGTTTTTGAGAATGTAGGGAGGCTACCTCAGCCTGGTTGGCTGCTCTGAAGTTTTTTTTTTTTTTTTTTTTTTTTTTTTTTTTTTTTTTTTTTTGAGGTAGGGTTTTGCTCTAGCCCAGACTGACTTGGAATTCACTATGTAGTCTCAGGCTGGCCTCGAACTCACAGCAATCCTCCTACCTCTGCCTCCCGAGTGCTGGGATTAAAGGTGTGCGCCACCACGTGCTCTGAAGTTTTGGCTCCATGACGGATGCGAGGCCTCACAGTGTGGCTTACAACCGCGCCTGCTCCCTTCTGCTGGAAGTCCAGATTTGGGTAGTCATTCTGGCCAGCAGTGAGGGGACAGCACCAATGAAGGACAGGCTGTTCTCATGAAGGGCATAGAAAATCATACACACCTCTGTTTCGTGTCTTTTTTTTTTCTTATGGTGCCGGGGAGGGAAGCCCAGACTCTATGTGTACTAAGCACACGCTCTACAACTGAGCTGCATCCTCAAACACTCTGTCATTTTGCCAAAACTCTATCATGTGGCCACATCTAACATGCCCACTGAAAAATAGGAAGTTATTCAGCAAGAAGAAGAAGCTACGTACAGTGGTGTACATCTATAATCCCAGTGCTCAAGAGACTCAGGCAGGAGGATTACAATAAATTTGAGACTAGCCTGGGCTACACAGTGAGTCCCAGGAAAGCCTGGGTTGCTGGAAAACAAACAAACAAACAAACTCTTTTTTTTTTAATTTTTTTTGTTTTATTTATTTTATTTGAGAGCGACAGACACAGAGAGAAAGGGAGAGAGAGAGAGAGAGAGAGAGAGAGAGAGAATGGGCGTGCCAGGGCCTCCAGCCACTGCAAACGAACTCCAGACGCGTGCGCCCCCTTGTGCATCTGGCTAACGTGGGTCCTGGGGAATCGAGCCTCGAACCGGGGTCCTTAGGCTTCACAGGCAAGCGCTCAACGGCTAAGCCATCTCTCCAGCCCTCTTTTTTTTTTTCGAGGTAGGGTCTCATTCTAGCCCAGGCTGACCTGGAATTCACTATGTAGTCTCAGGATGGCCTCAAACTCATGGCGATCCTCCTACCTCTGCCTCCTGAGTGCTGGGATTAAAGGCGTGCGCCACCACGCCCAGCAAACAAACTCTTGTATTTGCTTAGGATGCTGTTCACTGAGTTATGACTGATACTATTGTTCAGGGCACCACGGTTAGTAAAGGGCACCTCCCAGATTTGCTAGCCATGGAGCCTGTGGTTCGTGTCTGCATAAACCAGCAAACACTGGAATAGCACAGCCTCTCCTTGGAGGCCAACTCCCAGCTCTCTCTCTTTTCCCCTCTTTCAGAAATACTGAGGCTCCTCCCAAGCAGGGTGATTGAGGGCCTGCAGCTGTGACCTACAGGCCATGAGTAGGGCTGCAGGTCAGAGGTAACCTGCTTCTGTAAGGACCAAAGGAACCTCAGAGAACACACACAACTGTAGGAGGATCACCATGAGTTCGAGGCCACCCTGAGACTCCATAGTGAATTCCAGGTCAGCCTGAGCCAGAGTGAGACCCTACCTCGAAAAAACAACAAAAAGTTAATATTGTTATTTATTTATTTGCAAGGAGAGAGAGAGAATAGGCATGTCAGGGCCTTCTGCCACTGCAAATAAGCTCCAGATGCACGCACCACTTTGTGCATCTGGCTTTACGTGGGCAGTGGGGAATTAAACTTGGCTTTGTAAGCAAGCAACTTTAACCACTGAGCAATCCCTCCAGCCCCACCCAGCAGTCCTTTTGACTGTGCACAACTGTTAGCTAGTACTTCCTGAGAGAACCAATAGGGATGGTACCAAGGAAACAGAAGGTCTGTCTTGTCCCAGAACAGGACACAGTTCTGCTGGGGAGTTTCAGGCAGTCACCCAAGAAAGTCCGTGATTGGAGACAATGGTGAAGGAAATTAGATGTTCAGAATTCACCTGCACATGCTTTGTGCATGGCAGGTTCCTCCATCTGACACCAATCGACAAGTCTTCACTGCATTCTGAGGTTCAGCCTTAAACAGGTCAGTTAAGGTACCAGTCATCTGGATATTAAAGTCATTAGACTTATTAAAACCAAGTGCTCTAGGCAAGGGCATGTGACTGCATGGTGGGAAAGGGTGAATTGCTAGAGCCCAGATAGGGAGGATATACAAGGGTAGAATCCTAGGGGTATAGGAGGGGTCAGTGAGGCAGGCCTTCAATGTCAAGTATCAGTGATTTGCCTGGTGTGCCGTTGTTGCAGGTGGACACAGGGTGAGATTCAGAAACCAAAGCCTTCTTTTGACCTCTGCCTCGCCCATTCCCAGAGGCAGTGTGAAGGGATGTGGAGCAGACCTGCAGCAGCCAGTGACCATCTCCTGCCGGTGACAGTGACATGGGAAGATTATCAATGGGACATTAATTTTTCTCTGGCATTTCCCCAGAGACATTAAGAAATCTCGGGAACTATTTTCCTAACCTGGAATCCCACCTTGGGAGCCAGCCTTGCCTTGCTGTGAAGTTTCTAAGAATGGCCTTGTGTAGCCCAGGCTGGCCGAGGACTCACCATGTACTTGAGGATAGCCTTCAATGCCTGAGATGACAAATGTGTATCCAAGTGTAGTTTGTGTGGTGCTTGGGATTCGAATCCAGAACCTTGTGTGTGCTCTGGGCAAGGGCGCTAACCACCTACACCTCCTCAGCCCTTCACTCATTTTCTAATATATTTTTAAAATTTTATTTATTTGAGAGCCAGGCGTGGTGGCGCATGCTTTTAATCCCAGCACTCGGGAGGCAGAGGTAGGAGGATCACCATGAGTTCGAGGCCACCCTGAGACTCCATAGTGAATTCCAGGTCAGCCTAGGCCAGAGTGAGACCCTACCTCAGAAAAAAAATTATTTATTTGAGAGAGAGAAAGAAGCAGAGATTGAGAGGCAGATAGAGAATGGCCAGGGCCTCCAGTCACTGCAAACGAACTCCAGACACGTGCACCACCTTGTGCATCTGGCTTATGTGGGTCCTGGGAAATCAAACCTAGATTCATTTGGCTTTGCAGATAAGTGCCTTAACCACTTAGCCATCTCTCCAGCCCTTCACTCATTTTTTCTTTCTGCTAGTAAATAGCACCTATTGCATACACCCTGCTGCCTGTTTGCAATCTACCCTCTGGGGTAATATGAGGGCTGGGATTAGGGTCCTTTGTATCCAGTATGCAGGGCCCTGAGGTCTTCCCCTGCCATGCCCTCATGATGCCCCAGGGAGGGATGTCCCCACCCTGGGACTCAAGGACAAATGGCCCCCAGTATCATACGCAAGGGGCCACAGCAAGGAGGCCCCCCTCAACCAGGCTGTCAATCATCCATCAATGCAGGTTGTGCCAGTCTGAGCTCCTACCATGCTGTGGCTAGGGAAGATAAAGGGTTCCAGAGGCTGGGTCCCAGGAGCCAATAGTCTTTGTGTCTTTTAGATGGTTTTGAAGAGTTGGGCTGTGCCTAGAGATCATGGTGCAGAGTTCAAGGTCCTGATTCTTCCACCTGTAAACTAGCCAGGCTGTCGTGAGCTGGGGTCATGGACAAAACTACATTCCAAGAGAAGATGAGGGTAGAGCTTAAAAAAGGACTTTCTGAGCCGGGTGTGGCGGCGAACGCCTTTAATCCCAGCACTCGGGAGGCAGAGGTAGGAGGATCGCTGTGAGTTCGAGGCCACCCTGAGACTCCATAGTGAATTCCAGGTCAGCCTGGGCTAGAGTGAGACCCCACCTCGAAAAACAACAACAACAAACAACAAAAAAGGACTTTCTGGTTGCAGGGGTAGTTCTCAATTTGGATTTCTGTTAGATGAATCGATGATATACTTCTTTTTTGGCAGGGGAGGTGTTTCCTCCCCACCCCAGAAATAAGATCTCACTCTAGTCCAGGTTGACCTGGAACTCACTCCTAGGCCAGCCTAGGACTCACAGTGAGTCACTTCTAACTCTGCCTCCCTGAGGGCTGGGACTAAAGGCCTGCACCAGTACACCCGGCTAACATAGAACTCTTTTTTTTTTTTCGAGGTAGGATCTCACTCTAGCCCAGGCTGACCTGGAATTCACTATGGAGTCTCAGGGTGGCCTCGAACTCACGGCGATCCTCCTACCTCTGCCTCCCGAGTGCTGGGATTAAAGGCGTGCGCCACCACGCCCGGCTCAGAACTCTTTTTTTTTTTTTTTTTTTAAAATAAGATGAGGGCTGGCTATGTTGTCCATGCTGGCCTTGGACTCTGGAATTCAAGTGACCCTCCTGTCTTAGACTCCTGAGTTGTTAGGACTACAGCTGTGAGCTACCTTGTCTCATCTCAAATGGAGGTCTCTGTCTTAGTGCTAGGGGATTAAATGCTGGGACTACCAGTGTGAGCTCCCAATCCCAGCTTTTTTAACGTTTTTTTTTTTTTTTTCCCCCAGACAGAGTCTGGCTATTTTCATAGGCTGGCCTGGAACTTGTGGTTCTCTCGCCTCAATCCTCAGAGTATATGGGATTACAAGAGCATGTCACTACACGTAGCTGGATGCTAGAGTTTTCTTTTTATGGGAGTGAGGGGTGGAGCAGAGTCTCATTCTAGCCCAGGCTGACCTGGAGCTCACTCTGTAGATCAGGCTGGGCTCAAACTCATGGCAGGCCTTCTATCTCAGACTTTCTAGTGCTGGGATTAAAGGCAAGTGTCTCCATGCCCTGCTTCTGGGTAAAGATTTTTTTTTCTAAGGTAGGGTATGGTGGGTGACCAAGTAAGCAAGTGCTTTAGCAATAGCCTGCATTATTCGGGGGGCCTCATGAGCTCACTGTGCAGGGTAATCCAATTCTGGCACTGGGATTTACTAGCAACAGCCTATGGTTTTAGGGTAAAGCCTTTCTCTACCATTGTAAGGCCCTTCTGCACAAACTGCCCCCTCCCCTCTCTCTTTAAGAGTTATAACTTAGCTAGAAAGATGGCTCAGCGGTTAAGGCACTTGCCTGCAGAGCCTAACAACCCAGGTTCAGTTCCCTAGTACTCCCCATAAGGCCAGATGCGCAAGTGGTACATGCATCTGGAATTTGACTTCAGCGGCTAGAGGCCCTGGCATGCCCATTCTGTCTCTCTCTTTGCTTGCAAATAAATTTAAAAAAAATATCAAAAGAGAGTTATATCTCTTTTTCTGAGGTAGGGTCTCGTTCTAGCCCAGGCTGACCTGGCATTCAGTAAGTACTCTCAGACTGGCTTCAAACTCACAGTACATCTCCTACCTATGCCTCCCAAGTGCTGGGATTAAAGACATTCACCACCACACCTGGCAAGTTATATCTTTTAATTAGCTAACCAAGAGGAAGGTTTCCTGACACAATTAATTTTGTGCATTGACCCTCTGCTGTCCTTCCAGATACTTCCATGCTCTGTATTCTTTCCCTTTACTTGCCTGTCTACTTTCCCCTCCTCTCATTCCTCCCTGCTTCTCCTCTCTCCAAGCCTCATTCTAGCTTCCTAACCAGGACTGCTGATGCTTGCTATAACTTAGAAACAAAGCAAACTATTCCATGTTAGCTACTGCGTACAAGACAGAACATGAGGCAGTTTTCTTTCTGTCTGTGTAACTGCACTTAGTACAATTTTATTGAGGTCCATCCATTTTCCTGAAAATTTCACAATTTCCTTTCCCCTTGCTGCTGAGAAGAAATCCATTGTGCATATGTGCCACATCTTCACTACCCGTTCATCACGTGATGGGCATCTGGGCTGATTCTAGTTCCTTGATATTGTGAAGAGAGCAGCAACAGACATGACTGAGCAAGTATCTCATCGTGGCTGTATGTGTCATCATTCCTGGTCTGTATTTTATTTATTTATTGTATTCTTTTGTTGTTTCCTTTTAATTTTTATTTTTTGTATTATAGAGGGGAGAGAGGGGGAGATAATTGGCATACCAGGGCCTCAGCCACTGCAATCAAACTCCAGACGCTTGCACCACCTAGTGGGCATGTGCTACCTTGTGCTTGCCTCACCTTTGTGCATCTGACTAATGTGGGATCTGGAGAGTAGTACATGGGTCCTTAGGCTTTGTAGGCAAGCGCCTTAAACACTAAGCAATCTCTCCAGTCCTTTTAAAACAATAGGGCTGGAGAGATGGCTTAGCGGTTAAGCGCTTGCCTGTGAAGCCTAAGGACCCCAGTTTGAGGCTCGATTCCCCAGGACCCACGTTAGCCAGATGCACAAGGGGGTGCACGCGTCTGGAGTTCGTTTGCAGTGGCTGGAGGCCCTGGCGCGCCCATTCTCTCTCTCCTCTCTCTCTCTGCATCTTTCTCTCTCTGTTGCACTCAAATAAATAAGAATAAACAACAACAACAACAAAGTTTAAAAAATATATCTATTTATTTATTTATTTATTTGAGAGAGAGAGAGAGAGAGAGAGAGCAAGAGCCAGCGAGCATGCCAGGCCCTCTAGTTGCTAAGCCATCTCTCCAGCACCTTTGTTTGTTTTTTTGAGGCAGGGTCTCACTCTAGCCTAGGCTGACCTGGAACTCACTATGTAGGCTCAGGGTGGCCTTGAACTCACAGTGATCCTCCTACCTCTGCCTCCTGAGTGCTGGGATCAAAGGCATGTGCCACCACGCTTGGCTTATTATTTTTTGTATTCTTTTAAAACTTTTATTTATTTATATATTATTATGAGAGAGAGAGAGAGAGAGAGAGAGAGAAAGAAAGAAGCAGATAGAGAATGGGTGTGCCAGGGTCTTCTGCTGCTGCAAATGAACTCCAGACACAAGTACCACCTTGTATATCTGGCTTATGTGGGTCCTGGGGACTCATACCTGGGTCCTTTGGCTTTGCAGGCAAGTGCCTTAATTACTAAGGCATCTCTCCATCCCTGTATTCTTTGTAAAGAGTACAGTTTTGAGCCGGGCATGGTGATGCATGCCTTTAATCCCAGAACTCAGGAGGCAGAGGTAGGAGGATCACCATGAGTTCTAGACCACCCTGAGATTACGGAGTGAATTCCAGGTCAGCCTGGACTAGAGCAAGACCCTACCTCGAAAAACAACAACAACAAAAATGTACATTTTTGGCTATCCATCCATTCCCAGCAGTATCCATTCCATGCTAGTAGGTTCTAGGAGTCAGAAACTTAAGGAGTTACTACAGGAAAACATTAGAAAGCCCCAATACAACATTAAAAGATTCCCTTGTGGGCTGGAGGGATGGCTTAGTGGTTAAGACATTTGTCTGCAAAGCCAAAGGATCCAGGTTTGATTCCCCAGGACCCACTTTAGCCAGATGCACAAGGGGGCACATGTGTCTGGACTTTGTTTACAGTGGCTAGAGGCCCTGGTGCACCAATTCTCTTTCTCTCTCCCTCTTTCTCTGTCAAATAAGTAACTAAATAAAAATAAAATATTAAGAAAAGATTCCTGGGCTGGAGAGATAGCTTAGTGGTTAAGCGCTTGCCTGTGAAGCCTAAGGACCCCGGTTCAAGGCTCCATTCCCCAGGATCCACGTTAGCCAGATGCACAAGGGGGCGCACGCATCTGGAATTTGTTTGCAGTGGCTGGAGGCCCTGGTGCGCCCATTCTCTCTCTCTCTCTCTGTCACTCTCAAATAAATAAATAAAAATGAACAAAAAAAGAAAAAAAAAGGTTCCTTCACAATGCTTTTCTCAAAAGAGTTAATATTGGGAACAGCACTACAGATCGGAGGCACTACCTTATCTAACGTTTTATAATCCACATTCTCTATGTACTGTCCAGCTTCCTTCCCCTGAAGTGCTTCCATGGAGCTGTCTTGCATTTCCCCACTGCTGAGGGACTCCATGGGTCTACCTAAGATGCTTGGAATACACGACTCAGGGCCAGGGGTTAGTGAGGCAGCTCTCTCTAACCTGCTGCTGTGTCTGCCCTTCAGCTTGGCTCTTCCTATCTGTAGAGGTTTAAATGCAAAATGTCCCTCATGGCCTCAAGTGTTTGTGATTATAAGTTTTCTACTTAGTCCCTAGCTGGTAGAGCGTTTGGTGAAGGAGTGGGGGGAGTGATGGTTAGGGCCTGTTACTGTGGAAGGACCTTACGGTTGATTAGTCTAGCCCACTGGATGTTCAGAGCCAGCTCATTCTTTTTTTTTTTTTTCTCAATTTTTATTAACATCATCCATGATTATAAAAAATATCCCATGGGGGCTGGAGAGATGGCTTAGCGGTTAAGCGCTTGCCTGTGAAGCCTAAGGACCCCGGTCGAGGCTCGACTCCCCAGGACCCACGTTAGCCAGATGCACAAGGGGGCGCACGCGTCTGGAGTTTGTTTGCAGTGGCTGGAGGCCCTGGCGCGCCCATTCTCTCTCCCTCTCTCTATCTGCCTCTTTCTCTCTCTGTCTGTCGCTCTCAAATAAATAAATAAAAATAACAAAAAAATATATCCCATGGTAATACCATCCCTCCCCCCACTTTCCCCTTTGAAATTCCATTCTCCATCATATCCCCTCCCCATCTCAATCAGTCTCTCTTTTATTTTGATGTCATGATCTTTTCCTCCTCTTATGATGGTCTTGTGTAGGTACTGTCAGGCACATGAGGTCATGGACATCCAGGCCATTTTATGTCAGAGCCAGCTCATTCTTGCTGCTTTCTCTCTGCTGTAGATTTTTAAAAAATGTTTTTATTAGCTGGGCATGGTGGTGCACACCTTTAATCCCAGCACTCGGAAGGCAGAGGTAGGAGGATCACCGTGCGTTCAACATAGTGAATTACAGGTCAGCCTGGGCCAGAGTGAGACCCTACCTCAAAAAAACCCAAAACGTTTTTATTTATTTATTTTTAATTTTTATTTGTTTATTTGAGAAAGAGATAGATAGATAGAGAGAGAGAATGGGCAGCGCCAGGGCCTCCAGCCACTGCAAACGAACTCCAGATGCGTGTGCCCCCTTGTGCATCTGGCTTATATGGGTCTTGGGTAATGGAACCTGGATCCTTTGGCTTTGCAGGCAGGCGCCTTAACGCTATGCCATCTCTCCGGTCCTATTTGTTTATATGAGAGAGGGAGAGCACATGGGTGTAGCAGGGTCTCCTGCCCCTGTACACGAACTCCAGATGCATGTGCCACTTTGTGCATAAGTGCCTTTAACCACTAAGCAACCTCTCCTTTGTTGTAGATGTGTAATGAAGTGAGCTAACTTCCTCTGCCGCTGAAGCTTCCTCTTGGAACAGTGATCCTGGAACAAATTCTTTCCTCCCATAAATTGCTTTTGAACAGGTGTTTTGTCCTAGCAAGGAAAAGGTAACTGCTACATCAACAGATAGGCTCGGAGGGGCCTGCACCCAGGCTGCAACAGTGGCCGGCGTTTTTCTCAGCCACACTTGGATGCTGAGATAGCCTCAGGGTAGGTGAGCAATTTCCACCCCTAGTATAACTTTTTACCTGATTGCAGGAGGGACATGTACAAGGCTCATGCCGCTGGGTGCATAATTGCTCACTCTTTAGACAAACTTAGTCTTTTTCACCTGAATTGGCCTATCATGTCTGCCTTCTGAGAAAGCTTCTTTGGGTTTTAAAACCTTCCACAGGCTCACTGGCCTGACATCTGGCTTTCTGTGTATTCCGCCCCAACCCCACCCCCCACGCCCAGAATTCCAGCTTGACACAAATCTCGCCATATTTGCCTTCAAGTTACCCAAATAGCCCCCTTTTGTCTGCTCAGCCCTTCTCTCGTCTCCTCTAGATTGCTCGGGCACTTTATGAACTCGACTCACATGCCGGCCTAAGTCACTCGGATCTGTCAAGGCCTCTGCTACCTGGTAAAGATCAGGCCCCATCATGAGACTCAGCAGAGCAACTCAAGCCCTACAGCAGTCCAGGGTCTCTGCTGAATTAACTTCTTTCATAACTTTCCTGTGAACACAGCCCTATCCGGTCGGGCAAACTGGGCATCAAACATTGCTTCATCATTCCTAGTTTCCGCAGTACAGCCCGTTCTTCTATGGTCTTCCAGCCCCTGATATTCATGGAGACCTCAGCTTGAGACATATAACCAAGTGTCCCTAATAGCTCCTAGGAGCCTGTTCCATCTGGGGCCCTTTTCCCTCGTATTCCCTCAGGCTATGCAGCCTCTGTCTAAGGGAGGATGAATAGTCACATTACTCAGTTTCTCTGCTTCTACAGCACTCAGACTGATCCTATTTGTACCCGTATCTCATAGCCTCGCGAGCCAGGCTGTGAGCGGTTCTTTCACTTCTTGCTTAAAAGGCCTTCCCAACTCATGCAGTTCAGAATGCTTCCTGGTTATCATGGATTTTCCCTTCCTCTCCATTAGAGATCAGCCCCGAGGGCCATCTTCTATCACCTTTACCTCTTCATTTTTTCCATTCATTCTTTTGTCCTTCTTTCTTTTTTGGAAAAGTAACTATTTTTTATATTTATTTATTTGAGAGAGAAAGAGGGACCAGGAAACAGAGAAAGGGTCTCCTGCTGCTGCAAACTGAAGATACATGTCTACTTTGTACATCTGGCTTCATGTGGGTACTGGGGAATCAAACCCAGACCATCAGGCTCTGAAAGCAAGTGCTTTAACTGCGGAGCCATCTCTTCAGTCCTTCCCTCTTCACTCTTTCTGTTGTTTTTTCTGAGGTAGGGTCTCACTCTAGCCCAGGCTGACCTGGAATTCACTATGTATTCTCAGGGTGGCCTGGAACTCACGGCGATCTTCCTACCTCTGCCTCCCTAGTGCTGAGATTAAAGGCATGCGTCACCACGCCTGGCTTCCCGCTTCACTTTTTAAAAAGGCATTTTATTTATTTGAGAGAGAAAGGGAGAGAGAGAAGAGAGAATGGGCACACCAGGGCTTCTATCCACTGCAAATGAACCCCAGACAAATGTGCCACCTTGTGCATCTTGCTTTATGTGGGGACTGGAGAATCAAACCTGGGTTCTTGGGCTTTACGGGCAAGCGCCTTAATGACTAAGCCATGCCTCCAGCCCACCCTCTTCATTATCGGACTATTCTCATGGGTTCCAAGTTTTTGGATCCCATAAAGGGTTCTTTAACATCAATGTAATTTGTACTTTGTTTTCCTTTTGGCCTGACAGCTCTACGAGAAGACAAGCCAACTATCTCACCTTCCCTTTTATCCAATTTACTTGCCAAATCAGAGGCTAATGCAGAGCACATTAGCCACATGTAATTCTCCCTTTTCAAAATCATGGGGACCACTCAAGAGTGCCTGTCAACCCCTCTAGAGTTCAAAAGTTCCCACTGACTGATCCCCCTCCTGTAACCATGGCAACCCCCATAAAGAAGAGCTTGCCTTTTAGAAAGATGGTGAAGGACGCTGCGAAGATGGGTCAGTGCAAAGCCTGCCAGGCCTGGGTTCAATTCCCAAGCCAATCACATAAGCTGCGTGTAAAAAGTGGCCTAAGTGTCTGGCGTTCTTTTGCAGTGGCAAGATGTGCATGCGCGCGCACACACCAATCTATATAAAATATTTTTAAAGTTGCAAAAACAATAGAAGAGCATAGAGCAGTAGTTGGGGAGGGTTCCACCAGCACTCCAATCAGCACCAGACGGAAGGGCCCCTCACAATCAGATGGAAGCACTCAAATGTCAAAAGGGCAGGGCAGAAATAGCCTCTGCTGGCCATTTTTGAGCCCATCTGTAAACACTTCAGTGCTGGCTCCAATCATAGCCTGGGGGAGGGTGGAGGGGGATCCTTTGCTATCTCACAGGGATTGTTAGGAGCTGGGCTGAGTGGAAGGAAGTTAAGTCATTGGGGTGAGCCCTTAAAGGAGACACCGAGGTCCAGGTCTCTCTCTCTCCTCTCCTTCTGGGCTACCAGGAGAACAGGTCTTCTTTGCCATTTACTTCTACCATGAGGTGCTACTCGCCATAAGTCCAAAAGCATGGACTAAAGTCTATGAAACCATGAGCCAAAATAAACCTTTCCACCTTGTTGGCTGATTGTCTCAAGCATTTTGTCACAGTGATATAAATTGACCAATATCAAATCCTGTCCCTCTTTCTTTCTTTCTTTCTTTCTTTCTTTCTTTCTTTCTTTCTTTCTTTCTCTCTTTCTTTCTTCTTTCTTCTTTCAAAGTAGGGTCTCGCTCTACTTCAGGCTGACCTGGAATTCACTGTGTTGTCTCAGGGTGGCCTTGAACTCATGGCGATCCACCTACCTCTGCCTCCCAAGTGCTGGGATTAAAGGCATGTGCTACCACGCCTGGCCCCTATCTGCTTATCTTTTATTCTTCACTATAGGTTCTATTTCCACTAATAAGAAGGGTACAAAGTCTTTATTGGAAGGAAATCTGTTTATTTTTATGTTTCCCAGCCCCAGGCATATAGTAGGTCCTTTATGAATGTTTGTTTTTCATGATGATGACATTATATAGAAATTATTGTAAGCATCATTGAGCAATAGAGTGTGCACAGAATTCTCTATCTTTCTCTCTTTCTTTTCAAGGCAGGGTCTCACTCTAGCCCAGGTTGACTTGGAACTCACTCTAAGCCCCAGGCTGGCCTTGAGCTCACACTGATCATACTACCTCAGCCTCCCAGGTGCTAGGACTAAAGGCATGTGCCACCATGCCTGGCTCTCTCTCTCTCTTGAGCTCTAGGAAACTGTAGAAAATATACTATTATAATTTTTTTTTTGATTTTTCGAGGTAAGGTCTCACTCTAGCTCAAGCTGACCTGGAATTCACTATGGAGTCTCACAGTGGCCTCGAACTCATGGCGATCCTCCTACCTCTGCCTCCCGAGTGCTGGGACTAAAGGCATGTGCACCACCACGCCTGACAATAATTTTGAAGCAATACTTAGCATAACTCCAAACTTTATTTTATTTATTTATTTATTTAATTTTTAAAAAATTTTCCAAACTTTATTTTTGCAGTTGCTTTCTCATCATTGCTGGACAAACACCCTACCAGAAACAGCTTATGGGAGGAAAGATTTTATTTTAGACTTAAAGAATCCAGGGGAAGTTCCGTCCTGGGCAGGAGAAGCTGGCTCACTTCCACTGATCCATAGCAGAGAAATATCACCAACAGTCAGCAAACACAGATAGCCACAGCGCAAACTGGCCCTTTTCATACCCAGTAGGGCTGGACTACAAGATCTGTGCCCAGTGACACCCCTTCCTCAGGGCTTTGTCTGCTGGAAACTGAAGTTGCAAATTTATTCAAAAATACTTCAGGAGGGCTGGAGAGATGGCTTAGCGGTTAAACGCTTGCCTGTGAAGCCTAAGGACCCCGGTTCGAGGCTCGACTCCCCAGGACCCACGTTAGCCAGATGCACAAGGGGGCGCACGCGTCTGGAGTTCGTTTGCAGTGGCTGGAGGCCCTGGCGCGCCCATTCTCTCTCCCTCTCTCTATCTGCCTCTTTCTCTGTCTGTCGCTCTCAAATAAATAAATAAAAATAACAAAATAATAATAATAATAAAAATACTTCAGGCTACAGGGGACATACATCCACATTCTAGCCACCACGTCCATTAAGAGAGAATGAAGGATTTGGGCATGTAGCTCAGGGGTAGGATGCTTGTCCAGCAAGTACAAGCCTGTGGGATCAGTCCCCAGTACTGAAAAAAGAAATCACAAAAATGGAGAATGAGGGCTGGAGAGATGGCTTAGTGGTTAAGGCACAAGCCTGCCAAGCCTAAGGACCCAGGTTCAATTCTCCAGGTCCCACGTAAACCAGATGCACATGGTGGTGCATGTGTCTGGAGTTTGTTTGCAGTGACTAGAGGCCCTGGCGTGCCCATTCTCCCTCTATTCCCCCCCCCCCAATAAATAAATAAATGAAATGTTTAAAAAACGGAGAATGAAGTCAGGCATAGTGGTGCATGCCTGTAATCCCAGAACTCAGGAAGCTGAGGCAGGAGGATTTTCATGGGTTCCAGAACAAAACCCTCTCTGAAAAACAAACACATAAAGGAAAGAACAATCAAGCCTGGTGTGGTGTTGAAATACAGTGGCAGGAGGATCACTAAGATTTCAAGGCCAGCTTGGTTTACATTGGGAATTTATGGATCTCCAGGGTTACATAGAATGATCCTGGTGTGTGTGTGTGTGTGTGTGTGTGTGTGTGAGAGAGAGAGAGAGAGAGAGAGAGACAGAGAGAGACAGAGAGTCAGACAGAGAGAGATACTACAGACAAATAGAAGTATGTAGTTGTCTGCTGGGCTGGTTAATCTTCATTGCTAGCTTGACTGGATTTGGAAACACACCTCTGGGTGTTTCTTTGAGGGGGTTTTCAGAAGTTTAACTGATGAGGGAAGACCCAACCTGGGTGGCCAATAGCATTCCATGGGCTGAATCAAAACGATGGCTCAGTGGATAAGGCACTTGCCTGCAAAGCCTAATGACCTGCGTTCGATTCCCCAGGACCCACGTAAGCCAGATGCGCAAGTGGCGCATGCATTTGGAGTTTGTTTGCAGTGGCTAGAGGCCCTGGAGTGCCCATTCTCTCTCTGTGTGTGTCTGTATGTCTCTGATTGCAAATAAATACACAATATATTTAAAAAAACGAGAACACATACTGTGCATAAAAGGTACAGTATTTGTTGAACATGTGTGAGGCCCTAGGATCAATTCCCAGTACACACACACACACACACACACACACACACACACAATGGGGAGAGAGACAGGGGGGGAGACAAAGAGGGAGTGATAGCTGAGCATGGGCATTCTTCTTGTTTCCCGACTACAGGTGGAATGTGCTCGCCTGTTCTGCTTCTCCCGCACCATACCTCCCCTCTGCCACCACGGATTGTATCCCCTTACACTCTGAGCCCAAACAAGCCCTTTCTAAAGCTGTTTCTTGTCAGGTATTTGATCACAGTAACCAGAAAAGTACCTAATATATCCGCCACGCTGAGAGGAAGCCAAGAGAAAAAAAAAATACCCAATGTACATCTAAGGGATGTACATTATACACACACACAGCATTTTTTTGTCGTTGTCAAACTTTCACTTCCTGCTTCACCAAAATCATTTACATAGACTACAACCCCCTTCCAGCACTTGCCTTTGGTTAATGAAACAAATCAATAGTGGCACCCAGTGGCTGTAAGGGTTAATCAGGGAGCAGGGTTTTGTCTTTGCACCTCTAACAACCCTTGCTGAAGTTACAAATTGAACCATTTATAGAAAATGTCCATTTGAAAAAAAAGTGATGAGGACTGGAGAGATGGCCTAGTGGTTAAGGCGCTTGCCTGCTAAGCCAAAGGACTCAGGTTTGATTCGCCAGGACCAATGTAATGCCAGATGCAGAAGGTGGTACATATGTCCGGGGTTCCTTTGCAGTGGCTAGAGGCTCTAGCATGCCCATTCTCTCTCTCTCTCTATCTTCGTCCTTCTATCTCTCTTTCAAATAAATAAAAATAAAATATTATGCCCAGAGGCACTGCCTCTCCCCAGTAGCTGACTGCTGCTCCCACAACACATAACCCACAACCCCACGGGGAAAACCTGCGACCCCACTGAGGAGGGCCTCCAGAGGGATGGGGGCTGGGATGAGGGAAAGGATGGTACCAACACATGATGTACCTATATTTAGTATGTCCGAAATTAATACAAAAAAGAGGAAGAATTACAAAAAAACTAAAAAATGACATGAAAATAGAAGAGAGACTAATTGGAAAGACGAAGGCATTCAATGGAGGGTAGATTTGGGGGGAGGAAGATGAGGGTGGTGGGAGGGGATTATCAAGGTTTATTGTCTGTATTTAGGGAAGTTGTCAATAAAAAGTTTAACAAAAACGCCGGGCGTGGTGGTGCACGCCTTTAATCCCAGCACTCGGGAAGCAGAGGTAGGAGGATCGGATCGCGCCATGAGTGAGAGGTCACCCTGAGAATACATAGTGAATTCTAGGTCAGCCTGAGCTAGAGTGAGATCATACCTCGGAAAAAAAAGTTTACAAAAAGGGGGGTACTGGGCCTGGTGGCACATATCTTTAATCCCAGCACTTTTTTTTTTGTTATTTTTATTTATTTATTTGAGAGCGACAGACAGAGAGAGAAAGAGGCAGATAGAGAGAGGGAGAGAAAATGGGCGCGCCAGGGCCTCCAGCCACTGCAAACGAACTCCAGACGCGTGCGCCCCCTTGTGCATCTGGCTAACGTGGGTCCTGGGGAGTCAAGCCTCGAACCGGGGTCCTTAGGCTTCACAGGCAAGCACTTAACCGCTAAGCCATCTCTCCAGCCCAAATCCCAGCACTTTTGAGGCAAAACTAGGAAGATCACTGGAAGACCCTACCTCAAAAAAAAAAAAAAAAAAAAAAAAAAGCCTGGCACGCACCTTTAATCCCAGCACTTGGGAGGCAGAAGTAGGAGGATCGCCATGAGTTCAAGGCCACCCTGAACATACATAATGAATTACAGGTCAGCCTAAGCTAGAGTGAGACCCTACTTGAAAAAAACAACCAACAAGCCAAACAAACAAACAAACAAAACCCAACAAAACAAAAATAAAGGTTAAAAAAAGAAAGAAAATGTCCATCTGAACTAAGATTCCAGAAGCATAGTCTGCCATGAAAGTCTGTCTGATTTCTTCGTGTTCCATTCACTGCAGCATCCACGAGGGAGCCCAGGGCTGGTGGACAAGAAAAGGTGCAGTTGGGCATAGTCACAAGACTTTGTTTTTAACATTAAAAAACTTTATTCCATTAAAAAGATCCAGTGAGGGCTGGGCACGCCTTTAATGTGGTGGTGCATGCCTTTAATCCCAGCACTCGGGAGGCAGAGGTAGGAGGATCGCCATGAGTTCAAGGCCACCCTGAGACTACAGAGTGAATTACAGGTCAGCCAGAGCTAGAGTGAGACCCTACCTAAAAAAAAAAAAAAAAAAAAAAAAAAAAAAAGATCCAATGAAATAAGCCAAGTTAAACCCCAAATTTACAGCTATATTTAGGGATCTCTTGAACGAAACGACACTGTATTGAGTGGACTGTCTTGTCATTAGCTATCACCACTATTTCTCCATAGTTGTCTTTGAGCAAACCTGTTAATATTAAAATATACATTAGCTATTTCAGACGTCACCTTTCATATATAACTTAAAGAAAGCCAACAGACTGTTTACACCCCTTCCATGTGAAGATAAGAAACACTACATAAGAGTGCCTGAATGCTTTTGACATACTAGGTGTAACTATAAGGTAACTTACTGTGGTACTGTGTCCGTTCATTCAAAAGTCCACATACGTATTCCAAATTCTGGTGTTGTTTGATACTATCTCGGACAGTACCTCTGGATCCCCTCATCAGGTACAGACCAAAGAGTGGGCTGTTCAGAGCTACCACAAGCAAAGGGACAGCTTTCTCAATAGGCTAGTGACAACGAGGACCATCTCCCACATGTTTTTCAGCTCATGACATCATTTTTACATAAAATAATGGAGGATGTTAGTTCTGGCATGTATGAGGGTAAATTAAAAAAAAAAAAATGAAGCCAGGTGTGGTGGCACACGCCTTTAATCCCAGCACTCGGGAGGCAGAGGTAGGAGGATCACTGTGAGTTTGAGGCCACCCTGAGACTACATAGTGAATTCCAGGTCAGCCTGGGCTAGAGTGAGACCCTACCTCAAAAAACCAGAAAAAAAAAAAGGGTTCATTACTTTATAGTTACACCTTGGATTTCATTCCATGGGGTGTCTAAGGAATCCTTCCGGAAATCACTTCAGCAAGCATAGGAGTCGGCCAACCTGTGAAAGAGAAGACATGGGAGAGAGAGGGTGGGAGATTCATCCTTCCAACATTCTGGTGGAGGACGGAGCTGGGCCAAGGACAGAAGTTACTCTTAAAGTTACGCTTAAAGATGCTCAATGACTGAATGGGCTGCTTGGAGAGGTCGAGTCACTGGAAGTAGTCAAGGTGGAAAGCTTGCCCTTGCACAAGGGACTCCTGCATTGTTAACAGGTTAGACTGAATGGACCTCAGGTCTCTTTTCAATTCTGAGATTCTAGAAAATTCCCTCATGACATTCAGAAGGAGAAAGCACACATATGGTATACTTTTAGAATCCTCTTGAGTTTTCTTTTTCTTCAAAAGGTACAATAGAAAATGTAGTCTACTGTCTTTAAAATGCATGTTTTACCTTCCTACCACTAATAATTAGGAAGAGTTTATTATGACTTCTTGAGCCAGGCATGGTGGTACACGTCTTTAATCCCAGCACTTGGGAGGCAGAGGTAGGAGGATCACCATGAGTTCGAGGCCACTCTGAGACTACATAGTGAATTACGGGTTAGCCTGGACTAGAGACCCTACCTTGGAAAACCAAAATAAATAAATAAATGGAGATTACATTTATAATTTTTGTAACTATTTTAGGAAAAAATGTTTGAAATCTAGTAGCCAATACCCTAGAAACTTTATAGATTTTTTAAGGTAATATGCACAGATACAGATACATTATTCATTAAATACAACTGCAAGACTCTTTATTTTCTCAATTTTTATTAATATTTTCCATGATTATAAAAAATATCCCATGGTAGTACCCTCCCCCCCAACTTTCCCCTTTGAAATTCCATTCTTCATCATATCCCCTCCCCATCTCAATCTTTCTACTTACATATATACAATACCAACCTAATAAATGCCCTCCTCCCTTTCTTTCTCTTCCCTTTCTATCTCCTTTTTAACTTATTGGCCTCTGCTACTGAGTGTTTTCCTTCTCGCACAGAAGTCCAATCATCTGTAGCTAGGATCCACATATAAGGGAGAACATGTGGCGCTTGGCTTTCTGGGCCTGGGTTACCTCACTTAGTATAATCCTTTCCAGATCCATCCACTTTTCTGCAAATTTCATAACTTCTTTTTTTTTTTTTTTTTTGGTTTTTCGAGGTAGGGTCTCACTCAAGCTCAGGCTGACCTGGAATTCACTATGGAGTCTCAGGGTGGCCTCGAACTCACGGCGATCCTCCTACCTCTGCCTCCCAAGTGCTGGGATTAAAGGCGTGCGCCACCATGCCCGGCCCATAACTTCATTTTTCTTTACCGCTGAGTAAAACTCCATTGTATAAATGTGCCATATCTTCATTACCCACTCGTCAGTTGAGGGACATCTAGGCTGGTTCCATTTCCCAGCTATTATAAATTGAGCAGCAATAAACATGGTAGAGCACGTACTTCTAAGGAAATGAGATGAGTCCTTAGGATATATGCCTAGGAGTGCTATAGCTGGGTCATATGGTAGATCAATCTTTACCTGTTTTAGGAATCTCCACACTGATTTCCACAATGGCTGGACCAGATAACTGCAAGACTCTTAAGAGCTCATTTACCTATGTCTTTTCTAGAAGAGAGCAAGTATAATCATAAACATTGCTGGAATTCTAGGTCTTTTCTCAAGAGCGCCTGTCCCCTCAGCCTCTGATGTCTGTGCCTTGCTGAATTTCAGGAGGTAAATAGCCCTAAGAAACAAAAACTTCTTAACCAAACCAGTGAGCGGGAACACTAAAGTGTCCAGGCCTGGAGTATGAGTTTCAACTTCATCTTTCTAGCACATTCTGAATCTGGAGGACATGGGGCTCAAGGAGCCAGGCTCCACCCTTAAGCACTGCAATACTCCAAATCCTATTCACTAAGCCGTTTGGACTGCCCCTGATTCAGAAGAGAAGATAGGGCCATTTTACACATGGGCATAGGGAATCAAGTGGGTCCTGGTCTAAGAGCTAGAGAAGATCCCAAAGGTTGAGGACCGTCAGTTTTTTTTAAATATTATATTAATTTATTTATGTGTGTGAGAGAAAGAGGCAGATAGAGAGAATGGGTATGCCAGAGCCTCTAGCCACTGCAAATGAACTCCAGACACATGAGCCACCTTGGACATCTGGCTTTGTGTGAATACTGAAGGATCAAACCTGGGTCCTTTGGCTTTGCAGGCAAATGACTCAACTGCTGACCCATCTCTCCAGCCCTACTTGTTTTTAAATATGTGTGGCCGAAGCCCAACATTTTAAGTAATAGAATTTTAGCTGGAGGCTCCTAGAGGGCAAATGGGCTATATTTTCCAGCCTCCTTTGCAGTTAAGTGAGGCTTTACGAAGTTCTGGCCGATGGAATGTGTGTTGAAGTTTAGTATGCAACCACTTAGAAACAGGAGGTGTTCTTTGTGGTGCTGGGAATGGAATCCCAGAGCCTTACACATGATTGGCAAGCACTCTACCATTGAGCCCTGGAACACTCCTGGCCATAGAAGTGGGTACTTTTTTTTTTTTATGTGTGTCTGTGTGCAGGTACATGTGCACATATGAGCATGTGGAGGCTAGAGGTCAAGGTCGGATGACTTCTTCACTTGCTGTCTATCTTATTTTTTTTGAAACTGGGTCTCTCACTGAACCTGGAGCTAATAAGTAGGCTAAACTAGCTAGCCAGCAAGTCCTAGGGAATCCTCCTATCTCTAAGTCCCTGGCACTGGGATTACAGGGCCATATCCAGAATTTTACCTGTGTACTAGGAATCTGAACTCAGGTCTTCGTACTTGAATGGCAAGCACTTTGCCCATTGAGCCATCATCTCCCAGTTCCTACCTACCCCAAAAGTGTTCAAAGAATGGTCTTGCCTACTTTTCCTTTTTTTTTTTTTTTTTTTTTTTGGAGAAGCCCTGAACAGTGCCGGCTGTATAGAGGAATGCTCAGAAATTGAATGAAAATTACAATTTTTTTTTTCTGAGATGGTATCTTGCTGTGTAGCCCAGACTAGCCTCATATTCTCGATTCTCTTGTTCCGAGTCCCGAGTGCTGGCTTCTGTAATACAAAGATGGCAAGTTCAAACCCATGCTCAAGCACATGAGAAGGGGAGATAAGGAGATATCTCCTCCATCTTTTCAGATGATGGCTTTTTTCCAGCACCTTCCTCAGAAGACATGGCTAACAGGGCCCATGACCTATGTCACCTCCTTCCTTGTTGGACGACATCATCCACACAGAGAGAAAATGGGGTGTGGTTGCCAGTCTCCACGCCTCCCTCAATGGCTCATGCTCCTGGTATTTTTATTGTTGTGCCATCCCCTTCTCTGAAACAGGGTAACTCTATACTGAATCTGTAGTGACCCATAGGCTCCCACAGATGTGGAAAGTGGGAAAGTGTGACTTCTTCTTCTTTTTTTTTTTTTTTTGGTTTTTTGAGATAAGGTCTTGCTGTAGTCCAGGTTGACCTGGAATTCACTATGTAGTCTCAGGCTGGCCTCGAACTCACGGCAATCCTCCTACCTCTGTCTGCCTCCTGAGTGCTGGGATTAAAGGTGTGCGCCACCACGCCCAAATGAACTGCAGATGCATCCGCCACTCTGTGCATCTCACTTTATGTGGGTACTGGAGAATCAAACTCGGATCATTAGGCTTTGCAGGCAAGCGCCTTAACTGCTAAGCCATCTCCACAACCTACGTCCACTTCCTTTTGTTGTTGTTGAGATAGCATGTCTCATTGGTCTAGAGCTTGCCAAGTAACCTAGACTGGATAGCCAACTAGATTCAGATATTCTTCTGTCTCTATCTACCTTTCGATCTATTTTCTATCCACCATGAGGTAAGGAGCATCAGCGACACACTCTCATCACCATAATGCTCTTCCTCAACCCAGATCCAGAATTAACAGAGCCGAGGACCGTGGGCTGAAACCTTAGAACTATGAACCATATATATATATACATATATATATACACATATCTGGTTATATATATGTATACATATACATATATATATATTTTTTTCTGGATATATATATATATATATATATATATATATATATATATATATGTAATCCTTCCTCCCTTGAAGTTGTTTTGCCAGGTGCTAAAAACTCACCAGCATGGTGGTATAGTACTTCCTTAGCTTGGTTGATGTCTTGAGTTCAGTCCCTAAGCACTGGAAGAAGAGAAAAGAAGTCCACACTCCTAAGACAGCTAGCATAAACACATGAACCACCCAACATTAACAATGTTAAAGGTATGTTTTCTCAGACAAAATGAGAGGTGTTCAAGACATGAAGCTTACATACCTTTGATCCCAGCACCAGGGAGGCAGAGGTAGGAGGCTCTCTGTGAGTTTGAGGCCAGCCTTGAATTACAGAGTGAGATTCAGATCAACTAAAACATGTCACCCCAGCATCTCTGCCACTGGCCAAGTGAAATTGGCAAGTTTGGCAGGACAAATGCCTCTGCATGTGCTGCCCCAGGCTAAGGTTTTGTTTATTCCGGTCATCTGTGACTCAACTGAGGGCATTGTGCTTGTTCTAACTGGAGGGTTGGTTGAACCCTGACACTTAAATATAGTCACATCTATGTTCAGTGTACCTTTCATGCAAGGTCTTTGTTGGCATGCCTGAGGGCAGAGACTTGGCACCTCACTGAGTTTCAAGAGAAGATTACATAGCTGTTCTATGCCTGGTTGTAATAAATGCTCCTACGTGTGATTTCTGATGCCATTGGTTGCTGACTGTGAGTTAAAATATTAAAAATCAATGCTGGGTGTGGTGGCACACACCTTTAATCCCAGCACTTGTGAGGCAGAGGTAGGAGGATCGCCATGAGTTCTAAGCCACCCTGAGACTACACAGTTAATTCCAAATCAGCCTGGACTAGAGTGAGACCCTACCTCGAAAAGCCAAAGGAAAAAACAAAGTTAAATATCAAGGCATTTTTTTTTAAAACATCAAGGATTCGTATTAAAGGGATAAGAGCCAAATTTGCTTCCCAACATTTCTACTCCTTTCCTGAATAAAACAGAAAAAAAGTGTGATTTGTGAAGCTCTTGGGAGAGAGAGGGAAAAAAAAAAAACACCTCACTGTATTAAATAATATTGTACTGTAAAAAAAAAAAGTTATTGGGGCTAGAGAGATGGCTTAGCAGTTAAGGTGCTTGCCTGCAAAGCCAAAGGACCCAGGTTCGATTCCCCAGTAAAGCCAGATGCACAAGGTGGCGCATGCGTCTGGAGTTTATTTGCAGTGGCTGGAGGCCCTAGCACGTTCATTCTCTCCCTCCTTCCCTCCTCCCCTCTCTCATAAATAAATAAATAATTAAAAAAGTAAGCCAGACCTAGTGGAACATGCTTTAATCCAAGCACTTGGGACTAGAGCTAGACCTTACCTCAAAAACAATGTTTACTAAATTATTAGTTTTTGCAATGCTAGGGATTGAACCTAGGGCTTTCATTGAACCATGTCTCCAGACCATTACTAATCACTAATTTTTTAAAAATGTATTTATGGCTGGGGAGATGGCCAAGTGGTTAAAGGCACATGCTTGTGAAGCCTGATGACCTAGATTTGATTTCCCAGTACCCATGTAAATGCCAGATGTGCAAAGTGGTGCATGTGTCTGGAGCTTGCTTGCAGGGGCATGAACCCTGGTGCGCCCCTGTGCTCTTTCTCTCTCAATAAATAAAACTATTTTAAATAAATATTTATGTATGGCTGTCTGTCTGTCTGTCTGTCTGTCTGTGGGTGCACCATGGTCTCTTGCCACTGCAAATGCTAGATGCTAGATGGGGAATTGAACCAGGGCTGGCAGGCTTTGGAAACAAGCACCCTTAGCTGCTGAGCTATCCATCCAGAAAATTATCATATTATTGTCATTACTTCTTGAGACAGGGTCTCACTACATAGCAAAGACTGTCTTCCAATACACGATTCTGTTGCCTTTGCCTTCTTAATTCTGGAATTACAGATGTGTGCCACTATATGCCAGGCTTAAAGAAATCATTATTATTATTATTATTATCACTTTGGTGTGTGTGTGTGTGTGTGTGTGTGTAGAATGTGTGGTATGTGTGTGTGCATATGGTGCATACACGTGTGTGCAGGTGCGTGAACCCTGTGTACACTCATGCAGAGGCCAGCAATTACCTTCTCTATTGTTCTTCATCCTTATTTCCTTGAAACAATATCTCTCACTGACCCTAAAGTTTGCCATTTGACCAGGGAACCCCAGTGATCTATCGCTGCCCATGTATGGCTATCCCTGGCTATTTACATGTGTACTGGGGACTGAACTCAGGTCCTCATGCTTTTGTACCAAGTGCTATTATCCCACTGAGCCCTACCCCTTAAAATTATTTTTAACAGCCAGGTGTGGTGGCGCACGCCTTTAATCTTAGCACTCAGTAGGCAAAGGTAGGAGGATCACTATGAGTTCCAGGCCAGCCTGGGACTATAGAGTGAGTTCCTGGTCAGCCTGGGTCAGAGTGAGACACTACCTCAAAAAAATTTTTTTTGAATATTTATTTATTTATTTTAGCGAGTGAGACAAAGGGGGGGCAGAGAGAGAGAGAGAGAGAGAGAGAGAGAGAGAGAGAGAGAGAGAGAGAAATGGGCACACCAGGGCCTCTAACCACTGCAAATGAACTGCAGATGCATGCGTCCCTTTGTGCATCTGGCTTTACATGTGTACTGGGGAATCAAACTCAGGTTCTTAGGCTTTCCAGGCAAGCACCTTAACTACTAAGCCGCCTCTTCAGTGCTCCAATTTTTTTTTGTTTTGTTTTGTGAGGTAGGATCTCAGTTTAGCCTAGGCTTACCTGGAATTTGCTATGTAATCTCAGGGTGGCCTTGAACTCACAGCAATCCTCCTACCTCTGCCTCCTGAGTGCTGAGAGTAAAGGTATGCACCTCCACACCCAGCTTCAAAAATATTATATTTGGGCTGGAGGTATGGCTTAATGGTTAAGGCACTTGACTGTAAAGCCAAAGGACCCAGGTTCCATTCCCCAGGACCCATGTAAGCCAGATACACAAGGCGGTATATGAATCTCGAGTTCGTTTGCAGTGGCTGGAGGCCCTGGCATACCCATTCTCTCTCTCTCTGTGTGTTTCTCTCTCTTTCTCTCACTCTGTCAAATAAATAAATTAATTAAAATATTTTAAAAATATATTTTATTTATTTATTTGAGAGGGGACAAAGAAACACACACACACACACAGAGAGAGAGAGAGAGACAGAGACAGAGACAGAGAGAAAGAATGGACACACCAGGGCCTCCAGCCACTGCAAATGAACTCTAGACGCATGTGCCACCTTATACATCTGGCCTATGTGGGTCCTGGGGAATCGAATGTGAGTCCTGTGGCTTTGCAGGCAAATGCTTTAACCCTTAAGCAATCTCTCCACCCTCAAAAATGTTTTCAGTTGAGCCGGGCGTGGTGGCGCACGCCTTTAATCCCAGCACCTGGGAGGCAGAGGTAGGAGGATCGCGGTGAGTTCGAGGCCACCCCTGAGACTCCATAGTGAATTCCAGGTCAGCCTGGGCTAGAGTGAAACCCTACCTCGAAAAACAAAAACAAAAACAAAACAAAACAAAACAAAACAAAACAAAAAAAAATGTTTTCAGCTGTGCGTGGCGGCGCACACCTTTAATCCCAGCACTTGGGTGGCCGAGGTAGAAGGATCGCTGTGAGTTCGAAGCCACCCTGAGACTACATAATGAATTCCAGGTCAGCCTGGGCCAGAGTGAGACTCTTCCTCGAAAAACCAAAAAAAAAAAAAAAAAATTTTTTTTTTCAACAGCACTACTGCTGATGAGGTTGTGAGGGACAAGACCAATAGCCCTTTATTCTAGGCCAGAAACTCTTAATGTGAGATTCAGATAGAATTCAGTCTGGGAACTTAATGGGGGAAAAATGACATCTTCATTCTCACCAGCCTTTCCCTGACATTTAGCATTTCCTTCAATTACGAATGTACGCATCATGCCAAAGTAGTATTAGCACTACCTGTGACTTTGTCACTAATCAATATCCCATTCCCAATGTTGCAGATGCTTTGCAAGATCATTTATGCTCATCAACACTATGAAATCATTGTTGCTATTAGACGTGCCAAAGAATCTCGTTATTTAATGAGCACATATATTTCTGTATCACAAATTTGTTTTAGTAGTTGGATAATGATTTCAATGTCATTGCCTTCCTTTGTATTCTGATGTATTTATTTGTGGTTAAGGACTGTGTTCTGGAGGCTTCTGCCATTCACAAGAGAGTCCCAATATACAGTGTCCATTCTAGGCCAGGCTGGTCATTAAGATGGCGGTGATTGGAAGCTCATGTTTCAAATTGTCCCTGGATTTTTTTTTTTTTTTTTTCGATTTGAGGGCCCACTTTATCTCAGAGCTGATTAGATTATGGTTGTTTTTGCCTCATAATGTGGCTGACAAAGAGCCCATAGCAGACAAAACATCTGCTCTGTCTTCATTTTTTTCAGGGTAACTTATATTATTTGTATTATTCTTAATGTGGTTTCTTTATAGGAATCGTTTTAAGTCCTATGGCTCATTTGGGAGTTAAGGTAAAAGTAGGTCATATGATCAGTAAATCCACATCACTGGGCATCTGTAAACTGTGATCCCTCACAATATGCTGACAGTGGAGGAGAAGGCAGCTCACCCATTATTTTTCTGGAAGTCACACAGGCAATTAGGACTCACAGTTGTGTAGGCCAGGTAAGACCATTCATGAGGGCCAGTCATCATGGAACTCACTCATGGAGGCTATTCACACTGATTTCAGGGTACAGATAAAATAGTAAATCACAGGCCTAGGGAGACTTCTCAGTGGGTAAAGCCCTTGCTATGCAAGTGTGAGGACTTGAGTTTGGATCCCCAGAACCAACATAAAGCCAGATGCAGTAGGGTGTGTCTGCAATCCCTTAGCACCCCTAAAGTGAGATTAGAGGCAGAGAGAGAGAGAGAGAGAGAGAGAGAGAGAGGAGAATTCTGGAAGCTTCTGGGCTAGTTATCCTGGCATAAGCAGCAGAGAACAATAGAGACCCTGTCTCAAATAAGGTAGAAGGCAAGGACTAACACCCACAATTGTCCTCAGATCTCTGAACACACACACGCCATACACTTATACACACTGTCTCAAAAAGATAAAAAAAATCCATCAAATTATTTACATTACAACTTAATGCATAGTTTTTATTCTAAAGAGAAGATAGAAATCAATATAAAATTGTCAACACACCCAACTGGACAATATAAACTCTTGGCATTAGTACTTTTGGCAGTCACATGACACAATAAAAATTATGAGCTGGGCATGGTGGCGCACGCCTTTAATCCCAGCACTCGGGAGGCAGAGGTAGAAGGATCGCCAAGAGTTCGAGGCCACCCTAAGACTACAGAGTGAATTCCAGGTCAGCCTGAGCTAGAGTGAGATCCTACCTTGAAAAAACAAACAAAAAATCATGACACTTACAAAAGTCCCCAGTTATATTCATTCATGCATTCATTTGCTCTATCCAGTTACTTATTCATTCAGTTCATAATTATTTACTATGTATTGTTCCATGCTATACCTGAGCTTCACAATCGACGTTATCAACTGGGCAAGGTCAAAGTCAGCCTGAGATATTGTCAAAAAAGTGGGGGGAGCTGGAGAGGTGGCTTAGCAGCTAAGGCGCTTGCCTGCAAAGCCAAAGGACCTCGGTTCGCTTCCCCAGGACCCATGTAAGTCAGTGGCGCATGTGTCTGGAGTTCGTTTGCAGTGGCTGGAGGCCCTGGCACGCCCATTCTCTCTCTCTCTCTCTGCCTCTTTCTCTCTGTTTGTCTGTTGCTCTCAAATAAATAAATAAATAAAAATAAACAAAAAATATTTTAAAAGAAAGAAAGAAGGAAGGAAAAGAAAAGAAAGCCAGGTATAAGTGGCCCATGCCTTTAATCCCAGCCTGGGGTGGGTGCAGATTGCTGTGAGTTTGAGGCCGTGCTGAGACTACATAGTGAATTCCAGGTCTGCCTGGGCTAGAGCAAGACCCTACCTCAAAAAAAAAAAAAAAAAAAAAAAAAAAAAAAAAAAAAAAAAAAAAGGAAAAGCTGGGCATGGTGATATATGATATATTTTAAAAACATCTTTTAAAACATAATTTTAAACTTTATTTATTTGAGAGAGAGAAAGAGGCAGATAGATAGAATGTATATATATATATATATATATATATATATATAGAGAGAGAGAGAGAGAGAGAGAGAGAGATTATAGAGAGAATGGTCATGCCATGGCCTCTACCTGCTGCAAACAAACTCCAGATGCATGTGCCACTTTGTGCATCTGGCTTACATGGGTCTTGGGGAGTTGAACCTGGGGCCTTTGGCTTTGCAGGCAAGAGCCTTAACCATTAGGTAATCTGTCCAGCCCTAAAACTTTTTTGGTCTTTTGAGGTCGGGTCTCATTCTAGCCCAGGCTGACCTGGAGTTCATTATGTAGGCTTAGGCTGGCCTTCACAGTGATCCTTCTACCTCAGCCTTCCAAGTGCCAAGATGAAAGGCGTGCACCACCACACCTGGTGGTGATATATGATTTTAATTCCAGCATGTGAGAGGTAGAGGCAGAAAGATCAGGAGTTTAAGGACTTCTTCGGGTACATAGAAGTTCAAGGCTAGCCTGGGATACATAAGACCCAGCTTATTTCCTCCCCCTCTCCTCTCCCTCCCTCCCTTCTTTCTCTTTCTCTTTTATTTTTTGGTAAAGCAGCGAGAACCTTGATTATGAACAAAGGGATAGTATACTATCAAGTGGGGCAGCAGGCCACTTGCGTGGGAAAATACTCAAGGGCTGACTGTTTTCATCACGTCTCACTCTAGCAAGTTCTTGTTTAGGAAAAGAAAGACTATGACCAATTACCAGGCTGTTGTCAAAGTCTCCCCTGTGTGACAATGCAAAAGTCCCAATGCAAACCCCGCCACATGCTGAATGTCCTTTTTTTTTTTTTTTTGCTTATTTTAATTTATTTATTTGAGAGCAACAGACAGACAGAGAAAGAGGCAGAGAGAGAGAGAGAGAGAGAGAGAGAATGGGCGCACCAGAGCCTCCAGTCACTGCAAACGATCTCCAGATGCATGTGCCACCTTATGCATCTGGCTTGTGTGGGTCCTGGGGAACCAAGCCTTGAACGGGGGTCCTTAGGCTTCACAGGCAGGCGCTTAACCACTAAGCCATCTCCAGCCCCTGAATGTCCTTTAATAATTTGCATGAGCTATCAAAATCCCATACAAAACACCTTCACAGGGTAAAAATATAGAGCTCCTCAGGATAGAAAAAAGTATCTCAAAGGTTAAAATAAGTAACAAGTCCTGTCTATGGGGGAAAAAGTTATACCAAAAATCCCCCTTGGGGTCTGGGGTGTAGGTCAGCAGCAGAGTGCTTGCCTAGCACTTTTTTTTTAAAATTTTTTTTGTTATTATTTATTTATTTATTTGAGAGCGACAGACAGAGAGAGAAAGAGGCAGATAGAGAGAGGGAAAGAGAACGTGGGTCCTGGGGAGTCGAGCCTCGAACCAGGGTCCTTAGGCTTCACAGGCAAGCGCTTAACCGCTAAGCCATCTCTCCAGCCCAGCCTAGCACTTTTCAAGGTCTTCGATTTGGTGTCCAACAGTAGAAGCAAACAGGCAAACTAATTCATCCCATTTCTCCATGACGTCTTTGACAATCACCCAGAGGACAAAGATGTGGGTCCCCCCCCCCCCGCTTTGGCCTGCCTTGCTTCCTCTTTCTCACGCATGTGCCTATCAGCCATGATGAGCCCCTGATGCAACATCCACCGAGAGTGGCTCCCGTGAGTCTTAAAGAGCCTCTACTTCACTGCAACTCCAGACCCGGCTGAACCCATGCAGAGGCTGGCAACTTCCCGTCCTGGGCCCCTTAAGCCAGGTACCCCTTTCCCAGTATTATCACACTCTGCACTGCTCTTCTTCCCTTGGACTGCACTTGAGGGAGGGTGAAGAACTATGACTTTGTTTTTTTTTTTAAAGCAAAGGTCTCAGGTAGCTGAAGATGATCTTGAACTTCTGATCCTCCTGTGTCCACTTCCTGAGTGCTGGGGTTACAGACTTGTGCCACAATGCCCAGTTTATGTAATACTAGGAATGGAACCCAGGGGCTTCGTGCATGCTGGGCAGACACTCTGCCAAGTGAGCTACATCCTCAGCCCGTTTAAAAAAAAAAATATATATATATATATATATATTTTTTTTTCTTTCTTTTTTTTTCCCCAGAGGTAGGGTTTCACTCTAGCCCAGGCTGACCTGGAATTAACTATGTAGTCTCAGGGTAGCCTCAAACTCATGGCAATCCTCTTATCTCTGCCTCCCAAATGCTGGGATTAAAGGTGTGTGCCACCATGCCTGGCTTATTATATATTTTTTTAAGATTTTATTTTCATTTATTTGTTAGAGACAGAGGGAGAGAGAGAGAGAGAGAGAGAGAGAGAGAGTGAGAATGGGTGTACCCGGGCCTCTAGCCACTGCAAACGAACTCCAGATGCATGTGCCACCATGGGCATCTGGCTTACGTGAGACCTGGAGAATAGAACCTAGGTCCTTAGGCTTCGCAGGCATGAGCCTTAACTGCTAAGCTATCTCTCCAGCCTCCCCTCCCCCCTTTTTTTAAACAAGGTCTCACTATGTAGTCTAAGCTAGCCTTGAAGTAACTATGTAGCCAGGAATGTTTTTGAACTCCTAATTCTTTTGCCTCATTCTCCCGTATGCTGGGATTATTGCACCACCAGACCAACTACCTCTAAAATTCCTTTTATTTGGACTTTTGGACTGATAACTTAAAAAAATATATTTCTCCTCTCTTTTTCTTTCTTTTTTTCCTCTATTTCCCTGGGAATGTTCCTGACTTTATAGTTGAATAGTTGTAGTTGTTTTTTTCTTTTCTTTCCTCCTTCTCATCTTCCTTTTCTTCTGCAGTTTTTGAGGGGGGGGGGAGTCTCTCGATAGAGCCCTGGTTGCCATGGAATTGCAACAACCCTCCTGCCTGAGTGCTGAGATTACAGGCACGCACCATTATATCTGGCATGCTAAGAATTGTTATATTTTTAATTCCAATAGCTCAGTTTTTAATTCCATGAAATAGTTTTTTTACTCTCTGAATATGCTTTTTACTCTTATGAAAATAGTGTTTCCTCTGGGACATCATCGATGGTAGGTAGGGTGCGTGCATGCGTGCGTGCATGCATGCGTGTGTGTGTGTTCTGTTGAGCATATAGATCTGTTTGCTTTGGTCTTGGTTTCACAGCTTTTCCTTAGATGCCTGGTGCTCCCCAGTCCACATTACACAGCAGAGCACTACCAAGCTGATGGAAGTTCTACATGTGTGGACGATACTTGCCAATTGCAGACTTTTTCTCTACGGTGGTATGTTGCAAAGTATGGTCCCTAGATCAGCAGAATAGCTTATGCCCTGGGAAAGTTTGCCCCAGATATACTGGACTAGAAACTTTGCGGGCAGGGTGTTGCAGTCAGGTTTGCATTGCTGGTAGAAATCACCCAACCAAGAGCAGCTTGTGGGAAAAAGAGGTTTATTTTGGCTTACAGGCTCAAGGGGGAAGCTCCATGATGGCAGGGGAAAATGATGGTATGAGCAGAGGGTGGACATCACCCTCTGGCCCACATAAGTGGACAACAGGAACAAGAGAGTGTGCCAAACACTGGCAAGAGGAAACTGGCTGTAACACCCATAAGCCCGCCCCCAACAATATACTCCTTCCAGGAGGCTTTGATCCCCAAATCTCCATCAGCTGGAAACCTAGCATTCAGAACACCTAAGTTTATGGGGGACACCTGAATCAAACCACCACACAGGGCTTAGCAGCTCATGTTTCTTTGTGTGTTTGTTTTTGGTTTTTCGAGGTAGGATTTCACTCTAGCTCAGGCTGACCTGGAATTCACTATGTAGTCTCAGGGTGGCCTGGAACTCGTGGTGATTGTCCTACCTCTGCCTCCCGAGTCCTGGGATTAAACGCATGTGCCGCCATGCCCAGCAGCAGCTCATGTATTAACAAACCCTCCAGGGATTCTGACACAGCCTGAAGTTTGAGAACCCCACTCTACAGTAAGCCAGCCAAGCTTTGGCATTAGGAAATCTCTGATGTCAGTATTCAATCTCCTGAGAGGGGCTAAGCCTGAATGTCATGTTCTTGGGAATTCACTGAGCAGGGGAGCTTGAATGGGTACAAGATTCAGTGTGAGAAAGCTGGGCGTGGTGGCGCACACCTTTAATCCCAGCACTCAAGAGGCAGAGGTAGGAGGATCGCTGTGAGTTCGATCCACCCAGAAACTACATAGTGAATTCCAGGTAAGCCTGAGCTAGAGTGAGAAACTCACAGAAAAACAAAAACAAACGAAAAGTTTTAGTGTGAGAACTTGGACATAATCTTTTCAGTGAGACATCCTATCTTCAACTATGGCTGATATTTCTGTCCAAAGGACCCCTTTAATATATATCTATATCTATACCTATACCTATATCTAATCTATATCTATATCTATATCTATATCTACATCTATATCTATATATCTATATATCCCCCCGCTGGGTGTGGTGACACACACTTTTATTTTTTTTAATTTATTTTTATTTTTTTGTTCATTTTTATTTATTTATTTGAGAGTGACAGAGAGAGGAAGAGGCAGATAGAGAGAAAGAGAGAGAATGGGCGCGCCAGGGCTTCCAGCCACTGCAAACGAACTCCAGACGCGTGCGCCCCCTTGTGCATCTGGCTAACGTGGGTCCTGGGGAATCGAGCCTCGAACCGGGGTCCTTAGGCTTCACAGGCAAGCGCTTAACCGCTAAGCCATCTCTCCAGCCCGTGACGCACACTTTTAATCCCAGCACTCGCAGGCAGAGGTAGGAGGATCACCATGAGTTCAAGGCCAGCCTGAGACTACACAGTAAATTCCATGTCTGCCTGGGCTACAGTGAGACCCTACCTTGGAAAGAAAAAATAATAATACATTTTTATTTAGTTGAGAGAGACAGATATATAGAACACCCCCGCCCCCCCGCCACCCACACACACGCAGAAAGAGAGAGAATGGTGCTCCAGGGCCTCCTGCCACTGCAAACAAACTCCAGATGCATGCACTAGGTTTTTTTTTTTTTTTTTTTTGGTTTTTGGTTTTTGGTTTTTCGAGGTACGGTTTCACTCCATTCCAGCCTGACCTGGAATTCACTAGGTAAACTCAGGGTGAGCTCGAACTCATGGCAATCCTCCTGCCTCTGCCTCCCCAGTGCTGGGATTAAAGGTGTGCGCCATCACGCCCGGCGCATGCGCCACTTTTTGCATCTGGCTTTCAGTGCTTACTGGGGAGGCCAACCCGAGCTATCAGGCTTTGCAAGCAAGCACCTTTAACTACTGAACCATCTCTCTAGCCCCAGCGATTAGCACCCCCCTCATTTTAAGCTTCAGATAATAAAAGTCTACTCTTATTTATTTATTTGAGAGCGACAGACAGAGAGAGAAAGAGGCCGATAGATAGAGAGAGAATGGGCACGCCAGGGCCTCTAGCCACTGCAAAGGACCTCCAGACGCATGCGTCCCTTGTGCATCTGGCTAACGTGGGTCCTGGGGATTCGAGCCTCGAACCGGGGTCCTTAGGCTTGACAGGCAAGCGCTTAACTGCTAAGCCATCTCTCCAGCCCTAAAAGTCTACTCTTATGTGTAAGGTGCTGATGGTGGTGGGATGAGTCCCTCAGGTACCCAGAGCAGGGGACAGCATCTGAACATCTCACTGCTATTTCAATGGGTTTTCAACTGATGCGCTTGCTTTGTTGACACTGAGTGTGCTAGGGGAGGGAGGGTTGCTCAGGAGCTCAGGTAGTCGCTCTGCTCTCCCCAAATGCTAAGCTCAGAGTCAGCTTTCTCAGCCCAGTGAGGGGTTAGTCAATAGACAATCTTGCCCCTGCCGCTGCCTTCCAAAGCCCTGAGCCATCTGCTACTTCTTGCTCTGATACTCACAGGCGGAAGCCTTTTAGATAGTTATTTACTTTGTTTAATGAAGTTTTGGAAGGAGGCAGAGGAGTGAATGGGTAGGTTTAATCCTCCATCTTTAATTACACATGTCATTATTCTTGAAAGGTGTTCCCTTTGGGGACTAGGAATGCTAAGCCATCAATGAGAGATCAGCATTTCCAAAATTGTTCCCTGCTACTGCCTCTGTACCCTGTCAGGGCAAGGCGCTCTGGCTGTAGTGTGGCCTTTCTAGGACCCCTGGGCCAAGTGCAAAGGATCAAGGTCCTGCTGTCAGTTTAGAAAAGGTAAACATGTGCCGTGATGGCTGGCCTCTTGCTCAGTCAGGAACAGTCATGGTGCCCTCTGCCCCTTCTCAGAACTGCCTAGTTCTCTCAAGGCAGGATGCACTCACCACCCAAACTGTGCATCTCCCATGCTCCCTCCTCTTCTCCTGCCTGGGCCTCAACACCTTCTTTCCTTTGATGCCCCAAACCTGCCCATCTCTCAGAGTCCAGGTGAGGTCCTCACCACTCACTACAGTGCTCCCGTCTCTGTCCTCTTCCTTCATGTCCTACAGTGTCACATGAGCACAAAAGCCACCTTCTACCTCTTTCTCTTTCTCTCTGGGTCCCATGCTGTAGACACTATATATATATTTTAAATTTTTATTTTATTTTATTTATTTAAGAGAGGAAGAGAGAGAGAGAGAGAGAATGGGCACACCAGGGCTTACAACCACTGCAAACGAACTCCAGATGCATGCGCCCCCTTGTGCATCTGGCTAACGTGGATCCTGGGGAATTGAACCAGGGTCCTTTGGCTTTGCAGGCAAACGCCTTAACCACTAAGCCATCCCTCCAGCCCTGTTTATTTATTTTTTTATGTAACTTTTTTGTGACAGGGTCTTATGTAGCCCAGGTTGGCCTCAAATTCACTGTATATTCCAGAATGACCTTGAATTTGTGACCCTTTTGCATCTACCTTCTGAGTGCTGGGATTACAGGCATGCAGCACCTTGCTCAGTTTATGCAGTGTTCAGAACTGAACCCATCACCTCATGCATGCTAGGCAAACACTTGAACAACTGAGCTATACCTCAGCGCCTAAAATAAGTAAATGAATAAACCATACATATATTTCATTTATTGGCTAGGACATACTCTGATCACATAATATTTTTGATTATTAATATAAGCTTTATTATAATAATGCCAGAAACATACTACACAAAATCTGACAAGTAATATTCACAATTTCTCTTTCCATATGGTTTTTCTCCTGGTATATTTTCACACAAATCTTAAGAAAAAGCTATAGGTTTGGTTGTAGTTCATTAATGGTCTTCTTTTCCTAATGGAGTTTATATCGTTTTGTAAAGCATAAAATCTACATTGCACAAACAGTGTTTGAGCAATTTTTTTTTACAGAAATCGAAATGAATTCACCAACAGTCCCATCACTGAAACACATTAAACAGTTTTTGTATTTCCACATTCCCTTTCAATCTCCTCCCAATATACTATTTAAAAAATGGAGACAAAATTCAGACAACAGAGAATTAACCATTTTAAGATGAACAATTCCTTGGCATTTAATGCATTTACTATGTTGTGCAAACACCTCCTCTATCTAGTTTCAGAACATTTTTATCTTCCTAAATAACACCCTATTCCATTAACTGCTACTTTCTAGTTGCCTTCCTCTCAGCCAACCCACCAGATCCATATTTTAAACAAATTCTATTGCAAAATATATGCAACATAAAATTTTATCATCTCAGCCTTATTAATTTTTTAAATTTATTTCAGAGACAGAGAGAGGGCATTTCAGGGATTCTTGGTGAACGCTTGACACATGTGACACTTTGTGTGTCTGCCTTTATGTGGGTACTGGAGAATCAAATCCCAGGCAAACGGGCTTTGCAAGCAAGCTCCCCCAACCAATAGCCACTCCCCAGCTCCATTTTTAGCATTTTTCTTTTGTCTTCAAGGCAGAGTGTCCCTATGTAGCTCTGGCTGGTATGGAACTTATTGTATTCCAGACTGGCCTGGAACTTGCTGTGTAGTTCAGGTTGACGTGTAAACTCACTATGTAGCCGAAGGTGGTCTCAAACTCATGGCAATCTTTCTGCCTTAGTTTGTGAAGCGCTGGGATTACAGACATGCACCACTCTAAGTAGTCTGCTTTTAACATAGCTGTTCTGGTACCATGGACAGGTGGGAGGTGTCATCTCTCATTTAAAGTTACAGGTAACCCTCCTGCTTCCCAGCTTGCCACGTGGTTCTCACTACCAGTCTGCTCAGTCGCTGCAGAACAGCCTATAGGGGCACAATGCAGAGCAATACATTTGGAAAACTGCAGGGAGAAGCACTTTGAGCCCATAGCCAGATCTTTCTCTTCCCCTCTCCTCTGATCCCACTCCCATAAAAAAAAAAAATGTGTCTTGCAAACAAACAATAGGAGCTGAAAGACAGAATGGCTTCTCTGAAGTTTGATGTTGAAAATAGGCGGAACACGTTTATAATCCCAGCACTCAGGAGGCAGGGATAGGAGGATCACCATGAGTTTGAGAAGCCACCCTGAGACTACATAGTGAATTCCAGGTCAGTCTGGGCTAGAGCAAGACCTTACCTCGAAAACCTCAAAAAAGAAAATAAAAAGAAAGAAAAAGAAAATTGGAGGAACAAAGCCAGGCATGGTGGTACATGCCTTAATCCCAGCACTTGGGAGGCAGAGGTAGGAAGATTGCTGTGAGTTTGAGGTCAGCCTGGGACTGCAGAGTGAGTGCCAAGCCAGCCTGGGCTAGAATGAAACAAAAAAAAAAAAAAAAAAAAAAAAAAAAAAAAAAAAGGAGGAGGAACAAAGAAACTTCCAGAAACAGAAGTGAATTGTGACAAGTCTGCACTCAACCTGAGCAGATGGCAAGCTTCCCCATTTCTGCCTTCACTTAATGTGTAGAGCCCCTATCTCCTAGGACCTTCTTTACTTCTGTGTATGGCAAGAGATATAATCAGCACTCCTTCAGACAACAGTGAGTGACGGAGGCCTGGTGGTACAAGCCTGTAATTCCAGCTACTTGAGAGGCTGAGGCAGGAAAATTGAAAGTTCAGGGCCTGCCTGGACTACACAATGAGTTCAAGGCTAGCCCGAGTAACGTAGCAAGACCCGCTCTCAAAATAAACAAAGAAAGAAAATCTTGGAATGTAGCTAAGCAAGTGCAGCACTTGCCGCACATGTGCTAGGACCTGGGTTCAATCCTTAGTAACAAACAAACAACAACAACAACAAAAAACCAAAATCCAAAAACAATCCCTGCTTTAGAGGGGCCAGAGACCCCTCTGTGCACGCCTAGTGAGGAACCCAAGTGTTTAGTTTGGCTTTTTTACGTTCACAGCATCTCTTCTGCCTTCCCTTTCACCTTTTCAGCCTCACTTGAAGCAACAAAACTGATTATGCTTCACTTGAAGACTTTGGACTGGGCAGGCTCAATTCCTTGTGCTAAATCGGTTTCCCTTCTTTCCGAGCTGAAAGAGCTTCTCTATGCAGCCTGGTTTTAAAATTCTCATACCGACCAGGCATGGTGGAGCACACCTTTAATACTTGGGAGGTTGAGGTAGGAGGATCATCATGAGTTCTAGGCTTGCCTGGCCTATAGTGTGAGTTCCAGGTCAGTGTGGGCTAGAGTAAGACTTTGCCTTTAAAAAAATTACCTCTCTGGGAGGGAAATACCATGGTTTGTTGTCTGTAAGTATAGAAGTTTTCAATTAAAAAAAAAATATATATATATTAGGGCTGGAGAGATGGCTTAGCGGTTAAGTGCTTGCCTGTGAAGCCTAAGGACCCTGGTTTGAGGCTCAATTCCCCAGGACCCACGTTAGCCAGATGCACAAGGGAGTGCATGCATCTCTCTCTCTCTTTCTCTGTTGCTCTCAAATAAATAAATAAATAATATATATATATATATATATATATATATATATATATATATATATATTTACCTCTCTCACACCTTCCAAGGCTCAGGGTCCATTGCGGAAGAGGTGGTGGAAAGAATGTAAGAGCCAAAGGAAGGGTAGGCCTGCTTACAATGCAATCATACAGACACAAAATGGCCTGGATATCCATGACCTCACAGTGCCTGGCACTATATACACAAGATCAGTCTAATAGGAGGAAAAGATGATGACATCAAAATGAAAGAGAGTCTGATTGACAGGGTTAGGGCATATGATGGAGAATGGAGTTGAAGGGGAAAGTCGGGGGGGATTATCATGGTTTTTGTCTACAATTATGGAAGTTGTCAATAATAAAAAATAACAATAAAAAACTCTCTCTCTCTGCCTCTGTCACTCTTAGATAGATATATAGATAGACAAACAAACAAACAAATAAATAAATAAATTGAAAAGTCTTTGTGCCAGGCATGGAAGAATTCTATAAATACCAAATGCAAATTTAGAGTTTAACCTTTAATTAAGCTCAATGTGCCCATTCCACCATATTCTTTCTGTCCTTATCTCCTCTTTATCTCCGGAGTTAGATCCGCGTTACAAACAAATAAACTCCTTCAGAAGACTTTCCAGCCTGAAGCCTAGAAATTGTCACAATGATTGTTGGAGAAATGCTCATATGGTACCACACTGCTGTTGGAGATTTGGCCCAGTTTAATGGTCTGTACCCACCAGAAGCTAAGCAAGGCAGCTCAGGTGGGTGTCTACTGAGCACTTCACTTCTGCTCAGGTGGTCTCCTGGGTGCACTGATTCGCAAGACCACCATTCTGCTATCTACTATCAGACACCCAGCACGCAGTTTGTCCCCCATCTGCTTGAGTTTGCCCCCGGCCCGGGAAAGGCCAACAGCTTCAACTTGTCTCTGCTCCTTCCACAACATGCCTTTTTGGGGTGGCAACTTGGGATTTGGAGGCCAGAATTCTCAAAGGCTCATTTGCTCACAACTGCCTGTCTGTTGGTACCTTGGTTGGGCACCACTGTTGACAATGCCACTTCCATGTGGCTTCTTCAAGTGACTTCTATTTGTCTTCTGGGGTGTGTGTGTGTGTGTGTGTGTGTGTGTGTGTGTTAGTGTTCATGTATGTGGGTGCATGTGTGTATGTGCCAATACACATGTACGGAACTCAGAGGTCAATATTCAGGGGTGGTCCTTGTCTTCCACCCTCATTCAAGGCAGGGTCTCTTATTCTCATTGTTGTTCACAGCTCCGCCCATGAGTTAGCTGGTCCACAAGCGGACACAAAATTCTCCTGTCTCTGCCTCCCATCTCACTGTAGGAGTGCTGGGATTGCAGAAGCCCGTGACAGCTTTCAGTTTTCTTAAAAAATATTTTATTTTTATCTATTTATGAGAGAGAGAGAGACAGAGGCAGATAGAGAGAGAATGTGTGTTCCAGCCACTGCAAATGAATTCCAGATGCACGTGCCACCTTGTGCATCAGGCTTACATGGGTCCTGGGAAATCGAACCTGGGTCCTTTTGCTTTGCAGGCATGCGCCTTAACCACTAAGCAATCTCTCCAGCCCAGTAATTTTATTTCTATTTATTTTTTTATTTATTTATTTATTTATTTATTTATTTATTTTTTTTTTGGTTTTTTGAGCTAGGGTCTCACTCTAGCCCAGGCTGATCTGGAATTCACTATGGAATCTCAGGGTGGCCTTGAACTCACGGCAATCCTCCTACCTCTGCCTCCCGAGTGCTGGGATTAAAGGCGTGCGCCACCATGCCCAGTTTAGCTTCCTGCTTTTTATATGGGATCTGGAGATCCAAACTCAGGTCCCTGTGTTTGCACAGAAAACACTTTCTCTATTGAATCATCTCCCCAGCCCCAAACACAGTAACATTTTATTATTATTATTACTTTTTTCATTATTAAATTAAAAAAAATTTTATTAGTTTTGTACTCAGTGAGTACAGTCAAGTTGGTACCATTGTTAGCCTCCTCCCTGTCCTCCCCCCTCCATAGGGACCCTTTATGTTGGGGTATATGGGTCATGCATTGTGGGGTTTGCCATCAGTTATGGGTAGGAGGAAATGTCTTTGTGTATCATGACCCAACATGTGGCTCTAACATTCTTTTTTTTTTTGAGGTAGGATCTCGCTCTGGCCCAGGCTGACCTAGAATTCACTACGTAGTCTCAGGGTGACCTCAAACTCACAGCAATCCTCCTACCTTTGCCTCCCAAGTGCTGTGATTAAAGGTGTGTGCCACTACGCCTGGCCGACTCTGACATACTTTGAAATCAGAAAATATACCTTTTTTGGTTTTGAGAGGTAGGGTCTCTCCCTATCCCAGGCTGACTGGAATTTTCTATGTGGTCTCAAGTTGGCCTCAAACTCACAGTGATCCTCCTACCTCTGCCTCCCAAGTGCTGGGATTAAAGGCGTGCACTACCACTCCTGGCTGATATACAATTTTTCCATGTTTCTCTTGGCACTCTTTGTGGTATACAACAGGTTATATCATTTGATTTTTTTTAAAAAAATATATCTATTCATTTATTTGCAAGGAAAGAGAAAGAGAGAGAGAATATGAATGTACCAGGACCTCTTCCTACTGAAAACAAACTCCAGATACATGTGCCACTTTGTGCATCTTGCTTTACACGGATACTGGGGAATTAAGCCCAGGCCAGCAGGCTTTGTAAGCAAGCGCCTTTAACCCCTGAGCCATCTTCCCTGTTTGTGGATGGCATTTTTACAACCTGATCTCAGAAGTAACATAGCTTTGGGGCTGTGATGTAGTTTAGTTTGTAGACTGCCTGTCTAGCATGCACAGGGCCCTGGGTTTGTTCCTAGCACTACATAAATTGGATATGGCGATGCACACCTGGATTCCCAGCACTTGGGACGTGAATGCAGGAGGTTCAGGAGTTCAAGACTAGCCTGGGCAACATAGCAACTTGAGGCCAGCTTGGGCTTCTTGAAATCCTATCTCAAAAGAAAAGAAAGAAAAAGAAAAGAAAGAAGAAAAGGAAATAGAAGTCACATAGCTTCACTTCTAGTATTGGCTGAGGCAGTCATAAAGACGTGATCAGGTTCAAGGGCAATGGGTGTAGACCCCCACTACTGGAAGTGTTATTGTTATTGACTTATCATTATCACATTAGAAGAAGAACCGATGGGATGGGGGGGATATTGTGGTGACTGTTTTCGTCTGTCTGGGCTTCTGTAACAAAAGACCACAGACTGAGGGGCTTAAACCACAGACATTTCTTTTGTTTTTTTTAAAATAATTTTTGTTTATTTTTATTTATTGATTTGAGAGCGACAGAGAAAGGGGGAGAGAGACAGAGGCCTCCAGCCACTGCAAACGCACTCCAGAAGTGTGCGCCCCTTGTGCATCTGGCTAACGTGGGCCCTGGGGAATCAAGCCTTGAACCAGGGTCCTTAGGCTTCACAGGCAAGCGCTTAACCGCTAAGCCATCTCTCCAGCCCAACCACAGACATTTCTATCTATACTTCTAGAGGCTGGAAATACACGATGAAGGTGCTGGCAGGTGTGGTGTCTGTGAAACCTGTCTTTATCGCTTGCAGACAGCTGACTGCCTTCATACTGTGCCTTCTGATGGCTCTTTCCCTTGTGCGTGCACAGCGGTGATGTCCTTTCCTCGTAGTTTACTTGGAAGCAGTGTCTCACTCAGGTCAGTCTCGCCTCACCATCTTGAGGAGGACGTTCTTGAAATCCTGACCTTCTGCCTCCACCTTGTCATACTTAGCCCCCTTTCTTTTCTTTCTTTCTTTTTTTTTTTGTTTTATCAAGGTAGAGTCTCCTTCTAGCCCAGGCTGACCTAGAATTCACTATGTAGTCTCAGGGTGGCCTTGAACTCATGGTGATCCTCCTACCTCTGCCTCCCGAGTGCTGGGATTAAAGGCCCGGCTCCTTCCTTTTTTGTTTTTACATGGTTAACAATCCTATTGGTTTAGGGCCCTAGTCTCGTGACCTCATTTAATCTCAATTATCTCCTTATAGTCACCATTTTCAGATACAATCGCACCAGCAGTTAGGGCTTCAAAGCCCAGTATTTTGCGGTATCCAATTGGGTTTAATAATAGGGAACTTCATTGGAAAATACAATCTCTTGCAAGTCCCTAGCCACTTTCTTCTGTTGGAGTGTCTCTGTGAGGGTGAATCAGAACACCAGGACAGTGCTTGGTTGGGTGTGCAGGTAGAACATCTTTCTTTGTGAGGCAAGTCTCCTTGTTAGTCTGGCACTAACCAATGTTTTGGCACCAATGCGACAGTCTTCGTTTCTAAATTAAGTGGGTAACAAACAGAGCAATGGGGACACTGTGTTGATGAGTTCACACCTTGACCAGTGTGGTTGTTTCCTGTTGTGTTCTCTGGCCAAGCTGGAATTCTCTTTCCCACAATTCTCTTCCTTTTATGATTCTAGACTACAGTTGCTCAGAAGAGAAATTTGCACAGTATTTGGATAGTGGAGGAAAGAGCTGTCATTCCTATTAGGGCATTATTGTTAGATATAGCTTGTTCTTGTTCTCTTCTCCTCTATCTGCAACACTTCTCTTTCTTCCTTTTTTTAAAAAATATTTTATTTATTTATTTATTTATTTATGAATGAGAGAGAAGCAGAAAGAGAGAGAATGGGTGCACCAGGGCCTCTAGCCACTGCAAACAAACTCCAGATGTATGCACCACTTTGTGTGTCTGATTTCTTTCTTTTTTTACAAGAGAGAGAGCATGAGTGAGAGAGAAAGAGAGAAACAAAGAGAGAGAATTGGTATACCAGGGCCTCCAGCCACTGCAACTGAACTCCAGATGCATGCACCACCTTGTGTGCATGTGTCACCTTGTGAATCTGGCTTATGTGGGTTCTGGGGAGTCAAACCTAGGTCCTTAGGCTTTGCAGGCAAGCGCCTTAACTGCTAAACCATCTCTCCAGCCCTGATTTCATTCTTTATTGGGTTTTTTTTAAATTTTTTAAACTTTATTTATTTTTTCCTTTGTTTTTTTTGAGGCAGGGTCTCACTCTAGCTCAGGCTGACCTGGAATTCACGAAGTAGTCTCAGGGTGGCCTCAAACTCATGGCGATCCTCCTACCTCTGCCTCCAGAGTGCTGATATTAAAGGCTTGCACCAGGACACCCAGCTAAACTTTATTTTTATTTATTTATTTGAGAGAGAGAGGGAGAAAGAGGCAGAGAGAGATAAAGAGAGAGAATGGGTGTGCCAGGGCCTCCAGCCACTGCAAACAAATTCCAGACGCATGTGCCACCCTGTGCATCTGGTGCATGTGAGTTCCGGGGAATTGAACCCAGGTTCTTTGGCTTTGTAGGCGAGCAAGCACCTTAATTGCTAAGCCATGTCTCCATGAATCAGTTCCGAAAAGGCAAAGCCACAAAGTCAGGTTTCTAGCAGCAACTGCCACACTCCTGGTACCAATTTTCTTTTGCAATTACATTCTGATTGCCATAATAAAGCATCTGACCAAAAGCAGCTGATGGAAGGAAAATATTTATTTTGACTTACAGTTTCAAGGGAGAGCTTTATGAAGCAGGGGAAAGCATTGCATGAGCAGAGGCTGGACATTACCTCTGCCACAGCAGGTAAAAAAAAAAAAAAAAAAAAGCAGCAGAGGGCTGAGACAAACTGGCCAGGGGGAGCTGGCAATAAGACCCACCCCCAACAACACACCACCTTCAGAAAGGCTACATCTCCCAAATTGCCACCACCTGGGGACCAAGCATTCAAAACACATGAGTTTATGGGGGACAACTGATTGAAATCATGTCAGAACCCAAGGCCTTGCTTATGCTAGGCATGCTGCTGAGCTACACTCAAATCCTTTAATCTTTTTTTAAAGACAGTGTCCTGTTAGGTTGTCAAGGCTGGCCCTGAACTCCTGGGCTCAAGTTATCCTTATGCTTCAGCCTACCATGCGTCTGGGACCACAGGTGAGTGCCATTGTGCTTGGCTTAGGGTTAGTTCCTTTTGCGGACCAGAAGAGAATAATCTGTCCTATTTCTTTCTCTGGCTTGTAAGATGGCTTCTCTTTTCACTTTTTACCTCCTCTTCCCTCTATGCCATGACTGTATCCATATTTTCCCCTTCAGAACATGAGATTGGGCTAGCATATTGACTATTTTAATTTGATCACCTCTTTAAGGTCTGATCTCCAAATTAGGTATTCTGTGGGATTAGGACTTTAGAATATGAATTTGGGGTGGTGGTGCAATTCAACCTGTAGCATTATCTCTCAAAGGATTGTCTAGTGGGGCTGAAGATGTAAGTAGAGTACTTGCCTAGTTATCAGTTCTATCAGTTACTTTCACATTGCTGGGACAAAATACCCAACCAACAGCAGCTCATGGAAGGAAAAGGGTTTAATTCAGTTAACAATTTCCAGGGGAAGTTTCATCATGGCAGGGAAGGCATACCCAACTGTAGTAGGAAACCCACATCACATCTCACCAGAGTCAGGAAGCAGAGAAAGAGCCACCAATGGGGGCTGGGGAGATGGCTTAGCAGTTAAAGTGCTTGCCTGAAAAGCCAAAGGACACAGGTTCGATTCCCCAGGACCTACATAAGCCGGATGCACAAGGTAGCAATCTAGAGTTCATTTGCAGTGGCTGGAGGCCCTGGTGCACCCCTTCTCTTTCTGTCTCTCTACCTGCCTCTCTCTCTCTCTCTCAAATAAATAAAATATTTAAAAAAGAAAGCCAGGTATGATGTCACACAGCTTTAATCCCAGCACTTGAGGTAAGAGGCTTGCACTGAATTTGAGGCCACCCTGAGTCTGAATTCCAAGTCAGCCTGGACTAGAGCAAGACTCTACCTCAAAAATAAACCAAAAATAAAAAAAAATAGCAAATGGAGCTGCACTGTAAAACCTCAAGGCCCACCTCCAGTGACACACTTCCCCCAGCAAGACTCCACCTCCTAGATGTCCCACAACCTTCCTGAATAGAACCACCAGTGGAGGACTAAGAATTCAAACAAAGCCGGGCATGGTGGCACATGCCTTTAATCCCAGCACTGGGGAAGCAGAGGTAGGAAGATCGCTGTGAGTTCAAGGCCACCGTGAGACTACATAGTGAATTCCAGGTCAGCCTGGGCCAGAGTGAGACCCTACCTCAGAAAAAACAAAGACTGGAAAAAATGGCTCAGCTAAGTTAAGGTGCTTGCCTGCAAAGCCAAATGACCCTGGTTTGATTCACCAGTACCCGTGTAAAGCCAGATGCACAATGTGATGCATGCATCTGTAGTTTATTTCCAGTGGCTTGAGACCCTGGTGCACCCATTTTCTCTCCCTCTCCCTTCTCTTGGTCTTCTACTGCTTGCAAATAAATAAATAAAATTTTGTAAAATATTTTAATTATTTATTTATTTGAGAGAGAGAGAGAGGGAGACAGATAGAGAGAGAGAATGGGTGCACCACTGCCTCCAGTCACTGCAAACGATCTCCAGACACATGCTGCACCTTGTGCATCTGGCTTATGTGGGTACTGGGGAATCGAACCTGGGTCCTTAGTCTTCATAGTCAAGTGCCTTAACCACTAAGCAATCTCTCCAACTCTAAAAACATATTTTTTTAAAGAATTCAAACACATAAGCCTATGGGGGGGGGCATTTTACGTTCAAACTACCGCATCTAGTGTGCACAAATCCTTGGTTTGGATCCCTAGCACCGTAAACCAAGTGTGGTGGCACATGCCTGTAATTTCAGCACGCCTGAGGTGGAGACAGAAAGATCAAAAGGTCAAGGTCATTCTTAGCTACATATAGAGTACAAGACCAGCCTGGACTACATGAGAATCACAAAAAAAAAAAGAGCTGGGTCTTGTGGCACATGCCTATAATTCCAGCACTCCAGAGGCAGAGGTAGGAGGATCACTGTGAGCTTGAGGCCACCCTGAGACTACGTAGTGAATTATTGCAGGTCAGCCTGGCCTAGAGTGAGACCGTACCTCGAAAAACAAAACAAAATAAAAAGTGGTCTTGTGTACCAATGATGATATATGTCCCCCACTTTGGGGAGTTTTTGGCATAGATGGAGAAACTTTCTTGCCCTAACTCTCTGAATTACCGTTCATGGCTAAAGCCTTTCCCCAAGTCAAAGCCCCAGATATTAACAGCCCACCTCCAGCACCCCAATGATCAGGACCAGCCTTGACCTCTTTTGCCATACCATTCCTCACCCCTTGCTTAACATTCACTAGTGTGGCTCACACTTAGTCCACTAGGAGGAAAAACCTATCCTGATGACTGTAAGGTACCTCAGAGGCTTGCTACTCTTCCCCCATCACCACATGTGAAGCAGGTACTTTGCCTTACTCTAATGGGGTGTCATGATGGGGAATGTTAGCCAGAAAAGTCCAGAGGAAAGGAGAATAAATTTCAGTGATGACCCCAAGGAACAACCCAAGTTTCTTACTCCTGCTTGTGAGAAATGATTACATGCCCATGAGCTTGTGTTCCAGTGAATAGGACTGAATGGACTGGCAGGTAGATACGCAGTAAATATCTTTAACACTTTATAGGACTGTGAGCCAAAGGAAGCAGTTCTCTTAGCAGGCTGCCTTGCAATGCTGCCCTGATTCATTTCTGACGGATATGGCCCGCATGTGTTCCCTGCGACAGTAGAAACAAGTGGCCTTTGTGCCCCATTGGTGTTTTCTGTCCCAGTGTAAACTAGGCACATTGCAGCCATTTCATTAAGAAATTATGTCCCTGATGTGACGTGCCAGGTTTCCATAGGCAGACAGGAAGCCTGCTTGGGGCCGTGGATAGCCATTTCCCTGATTACAATGACCGTTCCTATGCCACGTGACCATTAGGGAGAGAAGAACAAGTCGCTGCAGGAGACGCACTGCCATGGCCACCTCCCAGCAAGACAGGACTGTGACAGAATTATCAGCAGCTTCGTTGTCTCCCTCCCCACCCCCATGTCTGGTACTGGAATATTACAGACATCTGGAATTATGACTGGCTAAATGCAGTCAAACACAGATTTCTTTTTGTGGAAATATTCCCATTTCAGACCCAGGAGGGCAGGGATATTGGGTAATTGACATCCTGGCAATAAACATATTATGGAAGTTTATAAACTTGGCCTATCTCTTGGCTGGTTGGAGCTTCTGGTGCGTCTTGGATGACTGAGACGATAGGCAGGCTTTTCCTCCCCTCAAATTTGCAGTGGAATCTGATAAACACATCTGTGTCAAGTCCTGTTTTGGCTAGCTTGGAACAGACCAGGGGATCGAGATTTTTTTTTTTTTTTTTGAAATAAAGATCTAAAAAGCGATGACCCAACTGGAATTGGACAGAATGGAAAATATCACAAGATATTCTGTGCACATGGTATCTAATCTCCCTTTTATAAGAAGAAATTTAAATGAGCCTCTGCCATTAAAACTTTGATTATCAGAAACTTCGTTTTAATCAGAGCTTGCCATAAACTCTGCGTGCTCAGCTGACTTGTGTATTTAACATTCTTGATATTATATGCTGTTCCAATTATCCAAATTTTTCTTAAACTCAATTTCCCAGGGTCTCGTGGTTAATCAAGCTTTAACTTTTTTTTAAAAGTGTTTATCTCTATGGCTCTCCATGGGTACTGTGTATATAGACAGCCAGGCACCAGGGCTGGGCAGATGTCAAGATCTTTGTTGTTGTTTTGTTTTTAGAGGTAGGATCTCGCTCTAGCCTAGGCTGACCTGGAATCCACTATGTAGTCTCAGGGTGGCACTCACAATGATCTCCCTACCTCTGTCTCCCAAGTGCTGGGATTAAGGGCGTGTACCCCCATACCCAGCACAGAGACAGAATAGGTGCACCAGGGCCTCTTGCCATTGCAAACAAACTCCATATGCATGCGCCACTTTGTGCACCTGTCTTTACGTAGGTTAGGGCCATTAAGCTTTATGGGCAAGTGCCTTATCCACTGAACCATCTCTCGAGCCCAAGATCCATTTTTTTTTTTTAGAAATACAGTTTTAATTTATTTATTTGAGAGAGTGAGAAAAAGGCAGATAGAGAATGGGCACCCCAGGACCTCCACCCACCACAAACGAACTCCAGATACATGCGCCGCCTTGTGCATCTGACTTATGTGGGTCTTGGGAAATTGAACACATGCCCTTTGGCTTTGTAGGCAAGCGCCCATTTTTTTTTGGCAGCCAAAGCCATACCCTGATGGAGAGAAAACCCAGGAACTGTCAGGAAGTAGAATGCTGCCATTCATCCCCTACCACCTCAATGACCTGCTTGAAAAACTGGTTCATTTCCCAGCGCCTGGTCACCCCTACACTCTCCTGTAGCACCTGGTTGACCAGAGGCAGGTGGCATGCTCTGTGAGCACGTACTTTACCAGCTGCTGGCTTTCCTCTGTCCCCCCCTTTTTAATTTTTTTTTGTTTATTTTTATTTATTTATTTGAGAGTGACAGACAGAGACAGAAAGAGGCAGATAGAGAGAGAGAGGAGAATGGGTGCACCAGGGCTTCTAGCCACTGCAAACGAACTCCAGACGCATGCGCCCCCTTGTGCATCTGGCTAACGTGGATCCTGGGGAATCGAGCCTTGAACCGGAGTCCTTAGCCTTCACAGGCAAGTGTTTTAACCACTAAGCCATTTCTCCAGCCCAATAAAAAAATATATATTTTTTAAAGTGGCAAAGAGGGAGAGAGAGAGAGAGAGAGAGAAGGGTGCGCCAGGGCCTCCAGCCATTGCAAACGAACTCCAGATGCGTGCACCCCCTTGTGCATCTGGCTAACGTGGATCCTGGGGAATCGAGCCTTGAACCGGGGTCCTTAGGCTTCACAGGCAAGCGCTTAACCGCTAAGCCATCTCTCCAGCCCCTCCTCTGTCCCCTTTGCTGTAGCTCAGGAAGACCAGCACGTGAGAAGGTGGCCCTAGCCTATCACACAATCACAGGAAATACCGAGTGTCACTGCAATGTGTGTGTTCACACGGCACATCCACAGCTCACCACACTGGGTCTGCTTACCTGAGCCAGAGTAGTCTGACAGAGAGGATGGTCATGATTATGTTTTGACGCCCTGTGGCCCCCGAGGGTCAAGAATTGTTAAGGCACTTGCCTGCAAAGCCAAAGGACCCAGGTTTGATTCTCAGCACTCACATAGAGCCAGATGCACAAGGTGGCATGTGAGTCTGGAATTCGTTTGCAGTGACAAGAGGCCCTGGCATGCCCATGTTTTCTCTCTCTTTCCTCTCTCTCTCAAGTAAATAAATAAAATAGTTTTTAAGGAAAGAATTGAAAAGAGAGACTGATTGAGATGGGGAGAATGGAGTTTCAAAGGGGAAAGTGGGGGTAGGGAGGGTATTACCATGGGATATTTTTTATAATCATGGAAGTTAATAAAAAAAATCGAAAAGAAAAGAATCGTTGGGGGCTGGAGAGATGGCTTAGCAGTTAAGTGTTTGCCTGTGAAGCCTAAGGACCCCGGTTCAAGGCTTGATTCCCCAATACCCACGTATGCCAGATGCAAAAGGTGACACATGCATCTGGAGTTCGTTTGCAGTGGCTGGAGGCCCTGGTGCACCCATTCTCTTTCTGTCTTTCACTCTGCCCCTTTCTTTCTCTGTTTGTTGATCTCAAATAGATAAATAAAAATAAACAAAATTAAGAAAAGAATTGCTGGGGCTGGAGAGATGGCTTAGTGGTTAAGGCGTTTGCCTGCAAAGCCCAAGGATCCCGGTTCGACTCTCCAAGACCCTTGTGAGCCAGATGCACAAGGGGGTGCATGTATCTGGAGTTCCTTTGCAGTGGCTGGAGGTCCTGGCGTGTCCATTCTCTCTCTCAAATAAATAAATAAAACATTTTTTAAAAAAATTAAAAAAAGAAAAGAAGGGCTGGGAAGATGGATCAGTGAATAAAGTGCTTGCCATGCAAGCCTGGGCACCTGAGTTTGGATGCCCAGAACCCATGTAAAGCTGAATGCCGTAGTGGGGTCATCCGTACTCCCAGTTGGCCTATGACAAGATAGAAGGCAAAGACAGGAGAATCATCTGGAAGTAATGAGCCAGCTGGCCTGGCAAATGCAGCAGTGAACACTGAAAGACCCGGCCACAAAGAAGTTGGAAGGTGAGGGCCGACACCTGAGGATGTCCGCTGATCTTCACACGTGCGCCATGGCACGTGCGCGCCAGCATTCGCACTCATGAACGCACATGTGCGCACGCACCCGCCCCCCCCAAAAAAAAACGTTAAGAAAGTCCATGGTGGCCTCTAGCCCGGTCCATCCACTGGAGGGTGAGAGGCCCCAGACTGCTCTTGCAATGTGGTAGGACGGCCGCTGCTGCTGGGCCTGCTCTGTCCGCTTCCAATCTGTCTTCATGGCATCCCACAGGCCCAGCTCTCCAAGCCACATGCCCACCCAATCTCCTCTGCATGTGCCTAGCAAGTCCCTCTGCCCTTTGCCACCAGGGTGTTCTTTCCACCTTTTCTCTTACTATTCGTCCCTCTTTCCAAAGCCTCGCTCCAGTGCTACCTCCTCTGAAGAGGCCAGGTGACAATGATCTCTATCTCCTTTCAGCTCCTTAAAGTCCCTATTTCCTATTACTGTCACTGGATCCAAAGTAAACACTTCCAAGGGGTGCTTTTTTTTTTCCTTTTTAAAACGAAGAGCAGGGACATTGTCTTGTACTTTTCTGTCTCCTGACAGATAGTCAATGTGACTTGCACATAATAGGCACTCAGTAAATAAATACTGGTGGATGGTGATAATACTTGTAACAGTCAGTTCCTATGAGTTAGGCACCTACTGGGTGCTGGATACTTTTTATAAATGTGTTTATTTGAAACTTGTTTTGGACGTAGATACATTTTATATATGTGATATTTTAATGTTCTCTCTTTACAAGAAGTTAAAATTAAGCAGGGTGTGATGGTGCACACCTTCAATCCCAGTACTCAGGAGGCAGAGGTAGGAGGATCACTGTGAGTTTGTGGCCAATCTGAGAGTACATAGTGAATTCCAGGTCAGCCTGGGCTACAGTGAGACCCTACATTGGAAAAAAAAGTTAAAATTGAGTGTATAAAGTAAAAGTGGCAGTCTCTCCCAGCCCACCCTCTTTACCCTACCTCCTGATTTCCTTCCCTAGAAACCACCACCCTTAAAAGTTTAGGGGCTGGAGAGATGGCTTAGCGGTTAAGCGCTTGCCTGTGAAGCCTAAGAACCCGGGTTCTAGGCTCGATTCCCCAGGATCTACGTTAGCCAGATGCACAAGGGGGCGCACGCATCTGGAGTTCAGTTGCAGTGGCTGGAGACCCTGGCGCGCCCAGTCTCTTTCTCTCTCTCTCACTCTGTCACTCTCAAATAAATAAATAAAAATGAACAAAAAAATTTAAAAAAAGTTTAGTTTACCAGACTATTTATTTATTTACAAGGGAAAAAAGAGAAAGGGAATGGGCATGCCAGGCCCTCTAGCAGCTGCAAATGAACTTCAGATACACGCACTACTTTGTGCATCCAGTTTTCCATAGGTACTGGGGAGTTGAACCAGGGCTGTTAGGCTTTGCAGGCAAGCACCTTAACTGCTGAGCCATCTCTCTTACCCAGACTTTTGTCTAATACATACATACATACATATACGTATGTATATGTATATATATGTATGTGTGTGTGTGTGTGTGTGTGTATAATATGTATATATATATATTGAGAGAGGAGTGCAGATAGAGATTGGGTATGCCAGGTCTTCTAGCCACTGCAAATGAACTCCAGATGCATGTACCACCTAGTGCATTTCGCTTTACATGGATACTGGGGAATCAAATCTGGGTCCTTAGACTTTGCAGGTAAGCACCTTTACCGCTGAGTCATTCCTCCAGCCCTCTATCTAATATTTATATATGTAAGACGTACCCATACACAGATGTTCCATTTCTACCCCAATAAGCCCATCATAAGTAAGAAAATATAAGTGGGGGAGATGGTTCAGCTGGTATCAAGCACTTGACACACAAGCATGAGAACCTGAGTTCAGATACTCAGCACCAATGTAAATGCAGGGCAAGATGATGTGCCCTGGTGATTTCAGTGACTGGTGATAAGCAGATCCCCAGGGCAAGCTGACTAACCAGACTAGCCAAATCTGTGAGCTCTGTGTTCAGTGAAAGACTCTGACGCAATAATTACACACACCATGCACGTGCACCCACACACATGCATGTACATCACACATACAAGTATACGCAATGTATGTATATACATATATATTCTTTATGTTTATTTGTTTTTCTAAAATATATTTTATTTATTTATTTGAGAGGGAGAGAAAATGGTTGCACCAGGGCATCCAGCTACTGCAAATGAATTCCAGATGCATGCACCCCCTTGTGCATCTGGCTTACGTGGGTTCTGGAGAGTCGAGATCCTTTGGCTTTGCAGGCAAATGCCTTAACCACTAAGCAATCTATCCAGCCCTATTTATTTATTTTTTTTGAGGTAGGGTCTCAAGCACACCAAGACCTCTAGCCACTGCAAATGAACTCCAGACACATGTGCCACTTTGTGCATCTGGTTTCACATGGGTACTAGGGAATCGAACTCAGGTTGTTAGGTTTTACAGGCAGGCACCTTAACTGCTAAGCCATCTCTCCAACCTTTCTTTTTTTTTTTCTTTTCTTTTCTTCCTTCCTTCCTTTCTTTCTTTCCTTCTTTCTTTCTATAAGGCTCAGACTGGCTGAAAACTCACTGTGCTGGCTCAGCTTGTGTGTGTTGTGTGTGCAGAGAGAGAGAGAGAGACCGATAGAAGAGAGAAAAAATGGGTGCACCAGGGCCTCCAGCTGCTGCAAACAAACTCTACATGCACGCACCACTTTGTGCATCTGGATTTATGTGGGTACTGGGGAATCGAACCCGGGTCTTTAGGCTTTGCAGGCAAGCACCTTAACCATTCAGCCATCTCTCCATCTCTCCTCATCTTGTTTTTGAGGCAAACCCTTCATGGGTGCTAATAGATAAGGGTCTTAGAGCCCTGGCTGTTACTGAATCTCTGACAAATAGCTCTCAGCTTTAGTCTTCTCTGAATGATCATTCTCTGCCTAGGAGAACAGCCGTACTCAAAGCTGATGGCTTGGGGCTCACATGTCTCCTCGGTCCGCATGGACGACAATCAATCTATTGAAATGATCTGTTATTTCTGGTTCCCTGTCAATCCACCTGAAGAATGGAATGGACAGATAATGGAGTCTGGATGAACAAGGATTTATTTATACAGAAATGTCGTGTGAGTATACAACAACCTGAATAAGGACTGAACTCCTGGTGGCTATGGGTTTGCCAATCAGGAGGGCCCAGGTGGTTACAGCTGACTCTTGGTGGCAATGTTTGCCAACCAAGAGGGCACAAAAGTGCTACAGCTCTATCTCTTATTGGCAGGAGGTTGCTGACCAAGAGGACTTGAAAATGATACGGATCTGAATCCTAGACAGGCTTCAGGATACCACTGCAGAGGCACAGAAGCAGGAAGCAGCACCCGCAGAACAATTACCCATCCTCTAGGATCAGGAGCGGAAGGCTGCAGGAGCAGCCACAGGTCTCCTCTGAAACAGGAGCCAGAGGGTGCCAAGGAAGCAGGTCTAATTGGGTCTCTCTCTGCGGCAGGACAGAGTCCAGGCATTGATGGCCCAGGTGCCGAGTAGTAGAAGCAAGTCCTGGCCAAGAGGAGCTTCCTTCCTGCAAGGGCAGAAACAAGTTCAGCGCCCAGAGCACAAACAGCTCTGGGAACTCTTAGAGGTAGAAGCAGATCCAACTGCCAAGCAAGAGGCTCTGGGAGCCCAGGCCCAGCCAATTCTCAGGTCCTTGGGTCTAGTAGCCCAAGCAAGCAGCCTCTCAGGGACCAGACTTCCTTGTTTGAGGTTTCTCTCTTCAGACTCCCAAGGATCTACATGCGGAGGAGATGAGTGCTAGAACTTATGTTGACACAGATAAGCCCTGATTGGTGTATGCCAACAAGGTGAATACAAATGAAGTGGAATCAAGGGAAGATTGGCGGGCCAGTGAGGCCCTCCCCGCCAAATTCAAAAGTTCCCACTAAGTGTAAGGTTCAGGAGTGACCAAAACCACGGAGACCACTCTGAGGCAAAGATGGAAGCTTTCAGTCGAGAAAAACATGAGCTGCCAGGACTGACTCTCAAGAGCGGAGCACAGTCAAGCTAAGATTCCAGATAGTGGGCTACATAGAGCTCTTCAGTTAGGGGAAGCTGAAGAAGGGAAAAGAACTCCTTTGTTCTTTACATTAGCCATTTCACATAGCTAGGGTGTGAGACCAGGTGACCTGGGAGATAAGGGGGCAGGAAATCATGACCTGGGGGATTGTTGGGCAAGGAAGGGATAATGGCTGGGTGGTTCCTTGAGGAATGCGGATGACCTACTTCCTCATGTCTCTGTCGCCCTCCTGACTGTCCTTAGTGACTCCATTTTGTCCTGACCTAACACTAAGCACTCCATTTTCCTTGGTATCATGGCCACCACCAAGCAGTCAACCAGCTTTCAAAAACAGCATGGAACAGGAGTTCCCAGCTAACACTCCAACCAATTCTGTGCAAGAGCCCTTTCTTTATTCCCAGACTGTTGCAATAGCCAGTCTTCTGGAGTAGCACTCAGGTGTCAAAATGGATGCACCCAGACAGCCAAACAGTTTGCTGTTTGCACTGGGGGTAACCTCTCCTTTCCTCTCTAACTGCCTTCACGGATTTCAGTCCATGGTCATTTGACAATACTGCTTTTGGACTTGGGGAGAGACTACATCAGGGTGGAAATAACACAGGAGGCCTGTTCTCTTGGCAGTCTGGGAGGAGGGAGGGAGGGAAATAGAGAGAGAGAGAGAGACAGAGAGAGACAGAGAGAGACCTGGGCCTCAATACCCCCTTCAAAGGCATATCCCAGTGACTTAACTCCCTTCCACTAGGCCCTAGCTCCTAAATTTTCCAACACCTCCCCATGCGACGGGATAGGAGGACGTCCACCCAGACTATTGAATGGAGCCCCCACTGAAAAGTGAAACGTTTAGAGTTGCCCTCAGATATGACTAATCACAGGTTGTTTCTGCCTTTTTGACATTTGATGGTTTCCCAGTGGTCATGAGGGGTACTTCTCCAGTGGTGATTGGAATGCTGGTGAGACTGGAAAGGAGGGCTGCTCCCTTCACTACTGTGATTAAAACAGGAAGTTCCACAGCAAAAGCTTGTGTGCTAACCACAAACTGCATGGCAGGTCAGCATCTGTGTGTGTGTGTGTGTGTGTGTGTGTGTGTGTGTGTGTGTGATATGAAGGCGTGTGCCGTCCATGCAGATGTGTGTGCCCCATGCACATGCATATGGAGATGAGAGGAGAACGTCAGGTGCCCTCTTATCTCGCTCTCATCTGTAGCTTTTCTTTTTCTTTTTCTTTGAAGCAGGTCTCACTCTAGCCCAGGTTCACCAGGAGCTCACTCTGTAGCCCCAAGCTGCTTTCCACTCACTGAGATCTTCCTCCCTCAGCCTTTTGAATGTTGGGACTAAAATCATGCACCACCACGCCCTGGCTCTAGTTTTTTTTTTTTTTTGAAAGAATAGTTTATTGAGCACACTGTAAGAGAGCAGATGATTGGATAGTAACTAGGGTACTGTTTACAGCCCATGACTCTCTTTTTAAAACCAATAACAGCATACCTTAACCCTGTTCTATACCTTGCTTTTTCCACTTAATAGGCGCAGAGAATTTTCCTATGTCGTTTTCACAAAGAGTTCCCTCTTTAAAAAATATATCATTATTATTTATTTGTATGTGTATGGGTGTGTCAGTCCCTTGGTACTGCAAACCGACACCTGTCCAGCTTTACATGGGTGGCTGGGGAATTGAACCCACAGCCTGCAGGCTTTGCTAGCAAGCACCTTTACCCGACGTGCCATCTCCGCAGTTTCATCTGTGTATTTCCTTGAGATGGATTCTCTCTATCCAGAGTTGATCATCAAGTCCCAAAGATTTTCAGGTCTCCACCTCCCACAGACTGGAGTTACACATGCGCATGGCCATGCCCAGCTAGTGACAGGTGTCCTGAGGAGTCAAACTCAGAGGTCTCTAACAGAGAGGCCCTCATGCTTAACCAGCAAGCATACCTTTTTTTTTTTTTTTTTTTTTTTTTTTTTTTTTAGGTAGGGATTCACACTAGCCTAGACTGACCTGGAATTCACTATGTAGTTTCAGGGTGGAACTCATGGCGGTCCTCCTACCTCTGCCTCCCAAATGCTGGGATTCAATACGTGCCCAGCAAGCATTCTGAACTAGAGCCTGGACATGCACCCAAATTGACACCTGAGTGCTACCCCTGATTGCTGGCTGCTGCTGCTGTCTAGGGAGCAAAGGGCCCTTCCCTGGCAATTGTTGAAGAGCCAGGGGAGATCTCCTGCTGCTGCTCCATGATCTACCATATTTTTGAATACTTGGCACCAGGCTCTGACATTTGCTTCTGCCTCTGAAAGCTCCCAGGGCTACTTGAGCTCAGGGTGCTGAGTTGAAAGCCCCTGGAGGCTATTTGTGTTTTGGGCACTAAACAAATTCCTGCCTTTGCAGGACCAGAACTCCTCTTGGCCTGGATCAGGTGTGTTGGCATAGTCTTGTAGTGCCAGATATTCTAAGGGTTGAGGAAGGAGGCTCACAAGTTTCAGGTCAACCTATGCAATTCAGTCAGACTCAGTCTTAAAAAAAGAACTTTAATTTAGCCAGGTGTGGTGGTGCACGCCTTTAATCCCAGCACTGGGAGGCAGAGGTAGGAGGATTGCCATGAGTTCAAGGCCACCCTGAGGCTTTGTAGGGAATTCCAGGTCAGGCTGGGCTAGACCGAGACCCTACCTTGAAAAATCAAAAAAGAAAAAACAGAAGAAAAAGAAAGAAAGAAAACAACTAACAGTAAGCTGCTGGGCAGATGGCTCTGTGGTTAAATGACCTTACTTGCAAAACCTTCTAGTCTTGGTTCAGTTCCTTAGCACTCACATAAAGGCAGATGCACAGTGTCCCAAGCAGCATGCTTACAACAATGGGAGGCAACCTTTACAATCTAGAATTGCCTTTGCAGCTGCAAGAAACCCTGTTTCAAAGAAGGTACAGAATAGACACCTTGAAGCTAACCTCTAAACACGTACATACACACATAAATAAAGACAATAACTTTCTTTAAAAAAAGAAACTGAAAGAGGGGGCTGGAGAGATGGCTCTGCAGTTAAGGTGCTTACCTGCAAAGTCTAATGACCTGGGTTCAGTTACCTAGTACCCACATAAAACCAAATGCAACAAAGTTGGTGCATGTATCCAGAGTGCATCTGCAGCGGCTAGAAGCCCTGGTGTGCCCAGTCTTTCACTCTCTATCTCTCTCCTTGTGAATGAATAAATTAAAATATTTAAAATTGGGGCTGGAGAGATGGCTTAGTGGTTAAGGTACTTGCCTGCAAAGCCAAAGGACCTCAGTTTGATTCCCCAGGACCCATGTAAGACAGATGCACAAGGTGGCACATGCATCTGGAGCTCGTTTGCAGGGTGGGAAGCCCTGGCACTGCCTATTCTCTGTCTCTCTTTCTCAAATAAATAAAATTTAAAAATATATTTAAAATTAAAAAAAAAACTGAAAGAAGGATGGGGAGACGGCTCAGCGGTTAAGAGCATTTATTTGCAAAGCTTGCTGGCCTTGGTTGGCCCTGGTTTGCTTCGCCACTACCCATATAAAACCAGATGCACAAATTGGAGCATGAGTCTGTAGCTTGTTTGTTGGGGCAAGAGACCTGATGCATCCCATTTATTCATGTTTATTTTCTCTCTCTCTCTGCTTGCAAATAAATAAATAATTATTTTTTTTTAAAAAAGAGCTTTTAAAAGGCTGGGAGTGGTGGCTTACACTTGTCCCAGCACTTGAGAGCCTAAGGCAGGAAGATGGCTGTAGAGTCAAGGCCAGCTGAAAAAGAGTTCCAGACTAGCCAGAGCTACAAAGTGAGACCCAGTCTCAAGTCCTCCACAAAAAGGTAAGGTTGGGTTGATGATGCGCCTCAATGTTAGAGCACTTTCACAGCATTCAAAAGGCATTGGAGGGTTGAAGAGATATCTAAGTGGTTAGGGCACTTGCTTGCAAAGCCTAAGGAGCCAGGTTTAATTCCCTAGCACCCACGTAAGCCAGGTGCAAATGGTAGTGCATGCGTCTGTAGTTTGTTAGCAGTGGCTAGAGGCCCTGGCACACCAATTCTCTGTATCTGCTTCTCTCTCTCAAATAAATAATATATATATGTATATAGTTTTTGGGTTTTCGAGATAGGGTCTCACTCTAGCTCAAGCTGGCCTGGAATTCACTATGTAGTCTCAGGGTGACCTCGAACTCCTGGCGATCCTCCTACCTCTGCCACCCGAGTGCTGGGATGAAAGGCGTGCACCACCACACCCTGCTAAAATATATATATTTTAAAAAGGCATTGGATTCATCCCCCAGCAGTACGAGAGAAAGAAGGAGAGAGAGAGAAAGATACAGAGACAGAGAGACCTCTACTTGAGTCAAGGTGACTAGCCCATATGGGAGATATAAAGGCCTGGCCCCTTTGTACCACGTATGGAGACAGTGATGCCATGTTCATATTCATACTGCAGAACGTCCTAGAGCCATCCTCCAGGTGAAGCTAATGTTGGTGGACTCCATCCTTTCTCAGTTGCTTCCCATCCTGCTGAGCTTCTCGTCATCCTTAGTGTTTCTTGCGTACCACTAAATGATCCCCCTGGGCCAGGATCGCTGTCGAGGGCTCTATTCCTAGGGAACTTTGATCTAAGACACTGCTGGTCACCATGACCTACAGAATAACCCTTGTGCTGCACCAAGGCTGTTACCAAGTCATTCCTTGGCCTCTCTGTCCCCCCCCCCCACTTAAGTCATTTGTTACCTCTCAGGGTTTATTTTCTAGCCCTTTAATCAGAAACTGGCACCAGAGGGAAAGGATGAGAAATGAAACAGAGGGCGGCGGCGCAGTGTGCGGCTGAGCAACGCAGTCACCTGGGAACGAAGAGCAGCGGGAAGCTCCCTCTCAAACCCAGCATCAGGTTCACGGGCTGGAGACACTAATTTGCCTCTCCTTGCCGCATGCTTGCACCCTGAGGTCAAGAGCTTTAATAGCAGCGAAATAGCATCAGTCAGCGCTGCTTGCTATAGAGGTGGTAAAGAGGATCTGCTGAAGTCTGGGGGCGTGGGAAAGAAGAAAGAGACTTAAATTGGTTCCTGCCATTGCATCTTAGATAGGACAGGGCAGGAAGGCACTGATGTGTGTTAGGGATGGGTGCTTGTCCTGGCTTGTTGTTACAGAAACAAACCTGCAGTCAGGAATGGATGTCGCACCTCGCTGCCTTTTGGTCTAGCTGTTTCTTGATAAAGATCTGTTGGCATCTGAGCTTTTATGTTTCTGTCTGCAGTGCGGCTCCCTGGAAGCTCTCCAGAACCCCCCCTTTTTTTTTGCAGGCAGGGGATACTGCACATGGGGTTTAACTTCTTTTCTTAATTCTCCAATGAGGCCAGGCAATATGTGGCTTGTTCTCTCCCTGGTGAGTTTGGGGGGGGGGTGGGCAGTGACTGGGAGCCCCACAGCTAGGCTAACTATAGACAGGGTGACCAAGAAGCCTGGAAAGAAGGTGTCAGGTACAATGGGGACTACTTGGCTTCTTTGTAAAAGCTACTTATATGTGTGATGTGGGGACACAAGCCTTTAATTCTGGCACTTAGGAGGCTAAGGCTGGAGGATTGTCGCAAGTGTGCGGCCAGCCTGGACTACATAGTGAGTTTAAGGCCAGCCTGAGCTTCATAGCAAGACTCTGTCTCAAATAACCAAGGGCTTGGGGAGTAGCTCAGTGGTACAGTGTTTGCCTAGCATGCTCCAGGCCCTGGGTTTGGTTCTCAGAACTGAGGGGGAGGGTGCCTATTAAAAAGCAAGGATTGAGGCTGGGGAGGTGTCTTAGCGGTTAAGGCACTTGCCTGCAAACCTTAAGAACGCATGTTCAAATGTCCAGGTCCCACGTAGCCAGATGCACAGTGATGCATGCACGCAATGTGGCACATGCATACACGGGAGCACACGTGTCTGGAGTCCGTGCACAGTAGCTGAAAGACCCTGGCGCGTCTATTCTCTCTCTTTCTCTCGCTCTCTCACAAACTAAAATAATAAAAAAGCAAGGATTGGGCTTGAGAGATGGCTCAGCAGTTCAGATGCTTGCCTGCAAAGCCTAACAACCCAAGTTCAGTTTCCCAGTACCCACATAAAGGCAGATGCACAAAAAGGCGCATGTGTCTGGAGTTCATTTGCAGCAGCTGGTGGCCCTGGCGTGCTCATTCTCTCTGTCTGTCTCTCATCTCTCTCTCTCTCTCTGCTTGCAAATTCAATAAATAAATAAATAAATAAATAAAAACTGAGGATTGGCAGCACATACGTAACTGCAATCCAAGTCCTCAGGAGTCTGAGGCAGGAGAATTACCATTTTCAGGACAGCCTGAGTTACATAGTGAGACCATGTCTCATAACAATAACAATAACAAAAAAACCCCACAAAACTCAAAATGTATACTTATTATTTGAATACAAAATATGGTGCACAGGGCAAAATGTAAAGAAATAGGAACACCTAGGAGTAAATCTAGAGACTTACTAAGTCTTAAAAAATATATATTTTATTAGTCGGGCATGGTGGCGCACACCTTTAATCCCAGCACTCAGGAGGCAGAGGTAAGAGGATCAGTGTGAGTTTGAGGCCAGCCTGAGACTGCATAGTCAATTCCAGGTCAGCCTGGGCTAGAGTGAGACCCTACCTCAACCCCCCCCCCCAAATTATTTATTTTATTTATTTGAGATAAAAAGAGAGAGACAGAGAGAGAGAGAGAGAGAGAGAGAGAGAGAGAGAATGGGGCCTCTAGCCACTGCAAAGGAAATCCCGATGCATGTGCCACCTTGTGCATCTGGCTTATGTGGGTACTGGGGAATCCATACTGGGTCCTTGGGCTTCACAGGCAAGTGACTTAACCACTAAGCCATCTCTCCAGCCTACTAAATTTTGATTGACAATTAAATGTCTAGTCCTCTTCTCATTTTTCTTCTTTGGCTTCAAGAAAACTCTTTAATTCACTCCCAACTATGTTTTACTGAAAAAAAAAACCAAAACACACAACTTTTTTTTTTTTTTCTTTTATCCCAGACTGGCCACAAACTCACTATATAACCGAGAATGACCTTGACTTTCTGATCTTCTTCTTTCCATCTCTGTGTTCTGGGATTATAGGCATGTGTCACCACTCTCCATTTATGCAGTGCTGTGGACCAAACACAGGACTTTGTGCATACTAGGTGTGCACTCTATTACTGAGCTACGTCCCCAGCCCTGTTTAACTGATGTGGAGGAATATCAAGTCTGGCCAAATCTTCCTATCTCCTTCATAACTAGATGTGTTCATGTAGATGTCTAACATGCACTTTATTAACCAACACACACTCTCTCTTTCATTTATATGCACACATATAATTAATGGATTTTCTTTCTTTTTTTTTTAAATTTTTTTTTGTTATTTTTATTTATTTATTTGAGAGTGACAGACAGAGAGAGAAAGAGGCAGATAGAGAGAGGGAGAGAGAATGGGCACGCCAGGGCCTCCAGCCACTGCAAACGAACTCCAGACGCGTGTGCCCCCTTGTGCATCTGGCTAACGTGGGTCCTGGGGAGTCGAGCCTCGAACCGGGGTCCTTAGGCTTTACAGGCAAGCGCTTAACCGCTAAGCCATCTCTCCAGCCCTCTTTTTTTTTTTTTTGAGGTAGGATCTCACTCTAGTCCAGGCTGATGTGGAATTCACTATGTAGTCTCAGGGTGGCCTCGAACTCAGGCGATCCTCATAGCTCTGCTTCCCGAGTACTGGGATTAAAGGTGTGTGCCACCATGCCCGGTGATTTTATTTCTTTTTTAAAAATTTAAAACTGTATATTTTATTTATTTATATGAAAGAGAGAAAGAAAGAGAAAGTGGCAGATAGATAGAGATAGAATGGGCACACCAGGGCCTCTAGCCACTACAAACGAACTCCAGATGCATGTGCCACCTTGTGCATCTAGCATATATGGGTACTGGGGAATTGAACCTGAGTCCTTTGGCTTCCCAAGGAAGTACCTTAACCCCTAACCATCTCTCCAGCCCCTGGACTTTATTTCTTAGGGCATTATTAGGTTTTCAAGAAACCTTAGCAGAAAGTTTAAAGTTCCCAAATATTGCCATGCAGTTTCTGCTATTATTAATTTCTTGCATTAAAATATCAGTTCAACTCTCCAGACACAAAATGGCCTGGATATCCATGACCTCACAGTGCCTGACACTACCTACACAAGACCATCATAATAGGAGGAAAAGATCATGACATCGAAATAAAACAGAGACTGATTGAGATGGGGAGGGGATATGATGGAGAGTAGAGTTTCAAAGGGGAAGGTAGGGGGAGGGAGGGAAGTACCATGGGTTATTGTCTACAATTATGGAAATTGTCAATAAAAAATTATTTAAATATTTCAAAAAAACTAGCAAGAGGCCCTGGCATGTCCATTCAACCTCCCTAAACAAACAAACAAACAAACAAACAAACAAACAAATATTGAGTGGGCTGGAGAGATGGCCAGGACCCACATAAGCCAGATGCACAAGGTGGTGCATAAGTCTGGAGCTCATTTGGAGTGGCTGGAGGCCTTGGTGTGCCCATATTCTCTCTCTCTCGTTCTTTCTTTCTCTCTCAAATTTATATATATATATATATATATATATATATATATTCATTTTTCGAGGTAGGGTCTCACTCCAGCTCAGGCTGACCTGCACTCTGTAGTCTCAGGGTGGCCTTGAACTCATGGCAATCCTCCTACCTCTGCCTCTTGAATGTGGGATTAAAGGCGTGCACCACCATGCCTGCAATAATTTTTTTAATTAGAGTTTTGTGCTCTTCCTTTTTGGAGCAATATGTGACACAATAGTAAATGATTAACACACATCCTAATTTAAAAATAGATATTGTCAGACTGGATTAAAAAAATTAAGGTCAGGGTTGGAGAGATTGCTTAGTGTTTAAGGTGCTTGCCAGCAAAGCCAAAGGACCCAGGTTTGATACTCCAGTTCCCATGTAAAGCAGGATGCACAAGGTGGTGCATGCATATGGAATTCGTTTCCAGTGGTTAGGCCTTGGTGTGTCCATTTTCTCCTCTCTCTCTCAAATAATTAAAGTATTTAAAAAATATTAGTTCAAGGGATGGGGAGATGGCTCAATAGTTAAGGTGCTTGCTGGCAAAGCCTAATGACCTGGGTTGGATTCCCCAGTACCCACGGAAAGCCAGATATACAAAGTGTCTCATGCATCTTGAGTTCGTTTACAGAGGCTAGAGGCTCTGATACACCCATTCTGTATGCTTGTCTCTCATTTCTCTCTCTCTTCTCTCTCTCTCTGCTTGCAAATAAATAAAAATTTAAAAATTAGTTCAGTATTGTTGAACCAGTATTGATACATTATTATTAAGTAATGCCCACAGTTTAAGTCAGGGTTCACTCTGTGTTCTACAGCCTATGAATTTGGACAAATTGCCATTATTTTCTCTCTGCTTCTGACTATTCTAGACTCGTATATACTAAGAATCTAAACTATCATATACTAACACCCACACAGTACAGAGCTTTTTCTGATGGATTCTTTCACTTAGTAATATACAGTTAAGGCTCTGCCATGTCTTGTCATAACCTGATTTTTGTTCTCTTTCTTTTCTTCCTTTCTTCCTCTCTCCCTCCCTTCCTTGATTCTTTCCTTACTTTTCTCTTTGAAAAAAGTCTCATGTATACCAGGCTGGTCAGCCTCCAATCTTCAATGTAGCTGAGGATGTCCCTGTGCGGTGGTTTGATTCAGGTGTCCCCCATAAACTTAGGTGTTCTGAATGCTAGGTTCCCAGCTGATGGCAATTGAAAATTAAAGCCTCCTGGAGGCGGTGTATTGTTGGGAGCAGGCTTATGGGAGTTATAACCAGTTTCCCCTTGCCAGTGTTTGGCACACTCTCCTGTTGCAATGGTCCACCTTACGTTGGTCAGGAGGTGATGTTCACCCTCTGTTCATGCCATAGTTTTCCCCTGCCATCATGGAGTTTCCCCTAGAATCAGTAAGCCAAAATAAAACTTTTTTTCCCCAAAAGTTGCTCTTGGTCAGAAGATTTCTACCAGCAATGTGAACCTGACTACAACAGCTATGTTGGTACCAGAGGAGTAGGATTGCTGCTAGACACCTGACTGGAGCTGATTTTCAAGAGAAACGTGGAAGGATTTGAAACCCTCGCTTAAGAGATACCTTGCAGTGCTGTAAGTTCAGCTTGATGGACTATTTTGGTCAGAGTTGAAAGACCTGATACAGTAAGAACTATGGACTGTGAGGTTTAGCTTACGGGGGTGAGAAAGAGCTTTACTTGGACTGGGCTATTAGCAGTTTGTGTGAGACGCTTGCTGGTTATGGTCATGTCCTGAAAATTGGTGCAGGGTTGCATTGCATAGAAATGGACTGGTGTGAGCAGAGGGATATGGCACAGAAGAAATGAAATCTTTGGGTGAAACTGCAGCCCATTCAGCTCTAATTGAGAGATTACAACCATTGAGATTGGGCCAGCTGACTTGCACTGGGGCAACAGGAAGAATGTAGAATCTTTTGAAGGGGCCTGAATGCTCAAGGAGTGTCCTGTTCTTCAAAGTCTGCTTTATCTCCCCCTGGATTAGCAAACTGGCACCCTACCTGGTATTATGGTTTATAAGAAATGCAGGAAAGAGAGGGTCATTAAGTTTGCAACGTGGTCTTGTGTTTTGGAAATGGCCATGGGCAGTGTGAAGCAGGTTTGCTGGTTGCCTGCATGGAGACCCCATGGAGACATGAGACTGAACTGTGGCTTGCAGTGGAGACCCAGTGGAGATGCTGGGACCATGAGATGGCTGCTAAGGAAAGCTGCCGGCCCCTGATGAAGGTTTCCAGAACTGTGAGTAGCCTAGCTGGAAGATTGGAATTGGAACTCCAGAGAATTATAGCTGGTTAGAATGATCAGACTTGGAGATTTGTCGCTGACTAGAGTTGTTGGACTTCAAGCTACAGAGTTTGATGTTTGCCCTGGTTGTTTTAAATCTTGTATTGGTGGAATATTTCTTTGCTATGCCCAATGTCATCTTCTGCAGTGTGAATATTTATTCTGTGCCATTATGGGTTTGGGGGGGGGATTTTTTGGTATTATGGCTCAGTTAAAAGACCTTGGACTATGGGGATGTATGAACATCATTGGAATTGATAAAAACTATGGGGACAGCCAGGGGGTGGTGGCACACACCTTTAATCCTAGCACTTGGGAGGCAGAGGATCGCCACAAGTTCAAGGCCACCCTGAGACTACATACTGAGTTTCAGGTCAGCCTGGGCTAGAGTGAGACCCTACCTTGAAAAACCAAAAAACAAACAAACAGACAGACAAACAAAAACTATGGGGACCTGTAAAGTTGGACTGAATACATTGTATTTTATATCATGGATGGTTATCAGTTTATGGGGGCCAGGGGCAGAATGTGGTGGTTTGATTCAGATGTCCCCCATAAACTTAGGTGTTCTAGATGCTAGGTTCCCCAGCTGATGGCAATTGGAATTTAAAGCCTCCTGGAGGGAGTGTATTGTTGGGGGTGGGCTTATGGGTTTTATAGCCAGTTTCCCCATGCCAGTGTTTGGCACACTCTCCTATTGCTATGGTCCACATTATGTTGGCCAGGGGGTGATGTCCACCCTCTGCTCATGCCATCACTTTCCCTTGCCATGATGGAGCTTCCCCTTGAGTCTATAAGCCAAAATAAACCCTGTTTTCCCCCAAAAGCTTCTCTTGGTCGGGTGATTTCTACCAGCAATGAGAACCTGACTGCAACACCTTATATTCCTTATCCTCCCACTTCCACCTCTAAAGTACTGGGATTACAGGGGTATGATACCATTTTATGCCCTTCTGGGAAGTGGACCCAGGGACATGCTCATACTAGACAAGCACTCTGCCAACTCAACTGCATTCCTAGCCCCAAGGTTTATCTTTTATTGAATCGAGTTCCATTGTCTAGTTCTGCTAATGCCTTGCTGTATACTAGATACTGATAGGAGCCAGAGAGACTAAGAAGAGGCTAAGAATTAATGTGATTAAAAAATTGTCAAAAAGTGTCAGATTGGAGAGATGGGTTAGCGGTTAAGTGCTTGCCTGTGAAGCCTAAGGACTCCGGTTTGAGGCTTGATTCCCCAGGACCCACATAAGCCAGATGCACAAGTTGGTGCATGCATTTGGAGTCCGTTTGCAGTGGCTGGAGGCCCTGTTGCTCCCATTTTCTCTCTCTCTCTCTCTCGCTCTCATTCTTTCTGCTTCTTTCTCTCTGTCCTGTTTGTCTCTCTCAAATAAATAAAAACAAAACAAAAAAATTGTTAAAAAAAAAAAGCCAGGCATGGTGGCACACACCTTTAATCCTAGCACTCAGGAGGCAGAGGTAGGAGGATCGCCATGAGTTCAAGGTCACCCTGAGACTACATAGTAAATTCTAGGTTAGCCTTGGCCAGAGTGGAAACTTACCTTGAAAAAACAACAACAACAAAAATTGTTTCTTCTCACTCTCCTGCTCCTCTATCCTCATTTCTATCTTCTTTCTTCTTCTCAAGTTGTTATTGTTTATTTATTTGAAAGAAAGAGAGAAAGAGAGAAAGAGAATTGGTGTGCCAGGGCCTCTAGCCACTGCAAATGAACTCCATATGCATGTGCCACCTTGTGCATTTGGCTTACATGGGTCCTAGGGAACCGAACCTGGGTCCATTGGTTTTCTGGATAGGTACCTTAACCACTAGGCAATCCCTCCAGGCCGAAATTAAAAAAAAAAAAGTAAAGTCTGGGTGTAGTGGCTTGTGCCTTTAATCCCAGCACTTGGGAGGCAGAGGTAGGAGGATCGCCGTGAGTTCGAGGCCACCCTGAGACTACATAGTGAATTCCAGGTCAGCCTGGACTAGAGTGAAACCCTGCCTCCCAAAACCAAAAAAGAAACAAACAAAATACAGGATCTCCCTATGTAGTCCCTCCTCCTTCTGCCTCCGAAGTACTGGGATCACAGGCATGTACAACCACACCTAGCTTCGGAAGCCAACATTTAAAAAGCATTTTTATTGTGGCAAGATATATATATTGCTGGGCTGGAGAGATGGCGTAGCAGTTAAGGCACTTGCCTGTCAAGCATAAGGACTCAGGTTCTATTTTCCAGGACCCACATAAGCCACTGCACAGGGTGGCACATGCGTCTGGAGTTCATTTGCAGTGGATGGAGGCTCTGGCGTGCCCAGTCTCTCCCTTCCTTTTTTTCTCTCTCAAATAAATAAAATATGAAAAATAAGATATTGGGCTGGAGAGATGGCTTAGCGGTTAAGTGCTTGCCTGTGAAGCCTAAGGACCCCGGTTCAAGGCTCAATTCCCCAAGACCCACGTTAGCCAGACGCACAAGGGGGCACACACGTCTGGAGTTTGTTTGCAGTGGCTGGAGGCCCTGGAGTGCCCATTCTTCTCTCTCTCTCTCTCTCTGTCTGTCGCTCTCAAATAAATAAATACAAATAAACAAAAAAATAAGATATATATTGTTATTGTGACCATTAGCGTACAATTCTGTGCATTTAAGTACATTCCCACTGTGGGTCATGCATTCGTCCCCACAGTCCATCTCCATTGATTTTGGTTCCAGCTCAACTGAAACTCTGTCCCTAGTAAGTACTAACTCCAGTACCTCTGCGCCCAGCCCCTGGCACCCACCTTTCTACAGTCTGTGCCTGTGAGTTTGACTGACTGAGGTATCTCCTGTAAGGGGAACATACAGCATTTGTCCTTCCGGCCTGGCTCACTGTGCTGCTCGGCACCTGCACCATTTTATATTCCCACCAGCAGCCACGTGCTCTACAGCCCTCAGCCTGTTAGCCCACCTTTGGCAGTTCACATGTCCTCTGGGGCCTGTTGCATAAAATATGTATAAAACGTTAAAATCTTTTCCCCACCTCTGGCGGCACTGGCCTTTTTTCCCCAAGGGCTTGCAGCGCGACCCATTCATATGCAAAACTCTGCTTAATATTTAAAAGCACACATGTATTCACTATAATTGCATTTCATCTTCTGCGTTATTTTGTTTTGTTTTGTAGTGGTGGAGATCTGACCCAGTGCCTCAAGCATGCTAGACAAGCACTTTACCACTGAGCTGGAGCCCCAGTCCTTATCTGTAGATCTGTAGTTGATTCATTGGTACTTCTTTATTTTTATTTATCTTTTTTTTAATGTTAGTGTTTGAACTCAGGGCTCCCTGCATGTTAAGCATCAGTTAGATTTCCAGCCCCATTCATTAAGTTCCTCCTTCCTTCCTTCCTTCCTTCCTTTCCTTCCTTTCCTTTCCTTTCCTTTCCTTTCCTTTTCTTCCCTTTTATACTGGGTCTCATGTAATTCAGGCTAGCCTTTTACTTGCTAAATGGTTGAGGATGACCTGAACCCCTGATCTTTCTTCCACCTTTTACCATTAATGAATTTTTAAAATGGCAAAGAAGGGGCTGGAGACATGATTCAGTGGTTAAAGGTGCCTGCTTGCAAAGCCTGGTGGCCTGGATTTGATTCCCCAGTACCCACATAAGACCAGCTGCACAAAGTGGCACATGCATCTACAGCTCATTTGCAAGTGACAAGAGGCCCTGGCATGCCTATATTCTCTTTCTCTCAAATAAACTATGGCAAAGAATCTCAAAATACAAGGGACTTTTTCCCAGTTCATTGTGTGTTGCTGGAACAGTATGTCTGTAGCTGGGTAAAATATGAAGAAAAGAAGAGACCAGGCAAGGAGGTTCATGCTATTAATCCTGGGACTCAAGGAGGCAGAGGTAGAAAGCTTGCTTGTGAGTTCGAGGCTAGTCTGAGACTACATAGTGACTTCCAAGTCAGCTTGGACTAGAGTAAGGCCCTACCTTTAAAAAAAGGGGGGCCGCTGGAGGAATGGCTTAGCAGTTAAGGCATTTGCCTGCAAAGCTAAAGGACCCAGGTTCAATTCCCCAGGACCCACGTTAGCCAGCTGCACAAGGGGGCACACACGTCTGGAGTTCGTTTGCAGTGGCTGGAAGCCCTGGCGTGCCCATTCGCGCTGTCTCTCTCTTTCTCTCTCCGTCTGTCAAATAAATAAATAAATAAAAATATATTTTTTTTTAAAAAAGCTTTGTTCTCTACCTTTTAAATTTTTTTAAAAATGTATTTTCAAGGAAAGAGAGAAGAGACACAGAGAGAATATGGGCATGCTAGTGCCTCCAGCCACTGTAAACGAACTCCAGATGCATGCACCATTTTGTGCATCTGGCTTTACGTGGGTACTGGGGAATCAAACCTGGGTCTTTAGGTTTTGCTGAGACCATCTCTACAGCCCCTCTCTTTATCTTTTTTTTTTGGAGGTAGGGTCTCTCTCTAGCCTAGGCTGACCTGGAATTCACTATGTAGTCTCAGGCTGGTCTCAAACTCACAACAATCCTATTACCTCTGCCTCCCTAGTGCTGGGTTTAATGGTGTGCACCACCACTCCTGGACTTCTATTTATCTTTTTTTTGGTGTGTGTGATATGTGTGCTGTGCATGCATGTGTGTTTGTGTGTGTGTGTTTGTGTGTGTGCATGTGCATGTGAAAAGGCCAAAGGAGTATATTGGATGTCCTCCTCTATCCCTTTTCCACCTTATTTCCTTGAGGTAGAGTTTCTCGCCGAGCCTGGGTCCTTACTTAGGCTTTGCAGGCAAGCTCCTTAACCACTAAGACATCTCTCCAGCCCATCGCTGTTTTTGTGTTTCTTTTTTTTTAATTAGGCTGGCTGACCAACAAGCTCCAGCAATCCTCTAATCTTTGCTCCTCCCAGGGCTGAGGGTACAGTGCCTGAGATTGAACTCAGGCCCTCATGCTTGTGCAAGAGAAGTTCTCATCTACTAAGCCATATTCCCAGCCTCAATATTTTATTTTATTTTATTTTTTTTGAGACAGGTCTTGCTGTGTCATTCAGGTCTCAAACTCTCAATCTTCCTGCCTCAGCCTTCATAGTACTGGGATTAGAGGTGTCTACCATCAAAAAGGTTTATTTAATACTTTATTTATTTATTTGAGAGACACACAGAGAGAAATAAAGAGGCAGAGGGAGGGAGGGAGAGAGAGAGAGAGAATGGGTGCACCAGGGCCTCCAGCCACTGCAAATGAACTCCAGATGCATGTGCCACCTTATGCATCTGGCTTACGTGGGTCCTGGGGAATTGAACCGGGGTCCTTTGGCTTTGCAGGCAAATGCCTTAACCGTTAAGCCATCTCTCCAGCCCCAAAAGGTTTATTTAATATCTCACATTTTGGCAGAGGTAGGAGGATTACTATGAGTTCGAGGCCACCCTGAGACTACATAGCTAATTTCAGGTTAGCCTGGACCAGAGTAAGACCCTACCTCGAAAAAAAGTAATCTCACATTTCTAAGAGCCAGGCGTGGTGGTGCACTCATTTAATCCCAGCACTCAGGAGGCAGAGGTAGGAGGATTGCCATGAGTTCGAGGCCACCCTGAGATACAGAGTGAATTCCAGGTCAGCCTGGGTTAGAGTGAGACCCTACTTTGAAAAACCAATAAATAAATAAATAAAATTAAAATCTCACATTTCTAGAGATCTAAGATCTGGTGTTGGCATCTGATGAGGGCCACACCGCATGAAAAACAGTGAAAGGAATGTGGGTATGTTCAGAGTTAAGTACGTGTGTAAGAGCAGAAGAGAGACTAATCTGCTGTATAAATAACCCACTCTTGCTGAAAGTAATCCAGTTTTGATCGTTCTTAGAAGACTAATCTCATCTCAAGAGAAACATTAATGTATTCATAAAGGTTGTTCTTATGACTTAACAACCTCTCACTAGGCTCTCCCCCCTTAAAGGTTCCATCACTTCAATTACATTACATTGAGGACCAAACTTTCAGCACATTAACCTTTTCTTTTTTTATTATTTTTATTTATTTAAGAGAGAATGGGGAGGGATGGGTGCTCCAGGGCTTCATGCCACTACAAACAAATTCCAGATGCATCTGGCTTTATGTGGGTATTGGGTAATTGAACCCAGGGCCATCAGGCTTTACAAGCAAGTGCCTTTAACCACTGAGCCATCACTCCAGCCCTCTTCCTTTTTTCTCTCTCTTTCTTTCCTTCTTTCTTTCTTTATTCCTTCCTTCCTTTCTTGTTTCCTTTCTTTCTTTTTGTACTGGGGATCAACCTTAGGGCCTGGCACATGCTAAGCAAGCGCTTTCCCACTGAGCTACATCCCTAGTTCTATTTTCACTTTTACTTTGAGACAGTGTCAGCAAATAGCCCAGACTGCCCTTGAACTTGCAATCCTCCTGTCTCAGCATTACATGAGCCCTCAGAGGACAAGTCATATCTAACTCATGAGCACACTCAAAGCCAGGGTTGGAGAAAGAGGGTAACACTGGCTGAAATATGCTGGGTGCAGAGTCAGGTAGGGACAGACACTCAGAATGGGTAGCCCAGACTAGCCTGGAACTTACTTATATGGCTGACCAAGACTGGCCTCAAATTTACAGAAATCCTTCTGCCTCAGCTTCAACTGTTGGAATTACAGGCCTGAGCCACCATGCCCAGCTTTGTTTTTATTTCTGCAATGCCCTCCACTGCCTGTTGTCAAGCACATATAAGAAGACCAGACAAAGCCAAAGCCTATTGCAGGTTTGGCCTCTGTTACTTACAGAAGCAGTAACAGGAAGATGAGCTAAATGGATAAGCTCTTTGAATCTTTGTCACACACTAACTAAATAAATAAATATAAATAAATAAAAAGAAAGAAAAAGAAAAGAGAGAGAGAGAGAGAAAGAAAGGAAGGAAGGAAGGAAGGAAGAAAGAAAGAAGGAAAGAAAGAAAAGGATGGCATTGAAACAAAGGCATGGATGACTGGCAGGAATTGTGGGTTACTCTCTTGCTGAGACTGGTGGGAGTAAAATGAGGCAGTTAATGGGCTGCAGCTATGTCATGAGAAAGCCTCATACCTCATCAGATCCCAGGAGGTGGTGACAAAGGGTCTTCTGAGAGACCCTCAGGGGAGATGGGGAAGTGTTAGGATCTAAACTATGCTCCCACCCCCAGTCATGTGCTGCAGTCTCAGCCCCTAAGACTCAGAATGTGGCTCCATTTGGAAATTGGTCTGTAATGAGGCCATTAAGGGTTAGGGATGTAGCTCAGTTGATAGAACACTTGCCTAGCATGCACAAAGCCCTGGGCTAGGACCCTGGCACTGCATAAAACTGGGCCTGATTGGGCCTGGTGGTATACATCTGTAATCCCAATACTCAGGAGGTGGGGGCAGGAGGATCAGGTGTTCAAGGTCAGCCTCAGCTACATCAAGGTTGAAACTAACCTGGGATGCATGAGATACTGTCTTAAAAAAAAAAGACAGCAAAAAAAAAATAGGCCATTAAGTTAAGGTGAGGTCATGGTCATGAGAGTGGATGTCATTGCACCTTATGAGTAACTAGGACACAGACAAGCACAGAGAGAAGGTCATGTGAGGACACAGAGAACACGGCCATGTGCAAGCCCAGTACATAGAACTGGGATGGACCACGGCCATCAGAGGGAACCACTACTACCTACATCTTTAAAAAAATTTTTTAAATATTATTTATTTATGTATTCATATGAGAGAGAGAATGGGCACACCAGGGCCTCTAGCCACTGCAAATGAACTCCAGACACATGTGCCACCTTGTGCATCTGGGTTATGTGGGTCCTGGGGAATGGAACCTGGGTCCTTAGTTTTTGCAGGCAAGTTCCTAAACCATTAAGCCATCTTTCCAGCCCTAAATTTTAGTTTACTTATTTGCAAGCAGAGAAAGAGAGAGGGAGAAAGAATGGGCACACCAGGATCTCCTTCCACTGCAAACAAACTCCAAATGCATTTGCCACTTTGTGATTCTGGCTTTATGTGGGTCCTGGGGAATTAAAACCAGACTATCAGGCTTTGCAAGCAAGCACCTTTGACCACTGAGTCACCTCTCCAGACCTTACTAACACCTTGATGGCAAACGCTTTATCCACTGAGTCATCTTGCCAGTCTAAGAATTATATATATTTATATTTATATTTTATTTTATTTTTTGCAAGCAGAGACAGAGACACAGAGAGATGCACCAGGACCTCTAGCACCTGCAAATAAACTCCAGATGCACACACCACTTTGTGCATCTGGCTTTATGAGGGTACTGGGGAATTGAACCTAGGTTGTTAGTGCCTTAACCACTGAGTCATCTCTCCAGCTCCCAAGTATTTATCTCTCTCTCTCTCTCTCTCTCTCTCTATCTATATATATATATTATATATAAATTATATATATATGTATATATTTTTTAATTTTTTGGTAGGGTTTCACTCTAGCCCAGGCTGACCTGAAATTTACTATGTAGTGTCAGGGTGGCCTTGAACTAATGGTGATCCTCAAACCTCTGCATCCCAAGTGCTGGGATTAAAGGGGTGCGCCTCCACGCCCAGTGTGTTCCATTTTAGACCCACATACATGATCTGTGTTCTTTCCCACATGCATGTTAGCTTTGCCTTTTGAAGGGGTTGGGTCTCACTCTAACTCACACTGACTTGGAACTCACTATGTAGCCCAGGCTAGCCTCAAACTCATAGCAATCCTCCTATCTGAGCTAGAATTATAGGTGTGAGACACTGTATCTGGTTTATGCATGCTATTCTTCAATCAAAAGCATACCCCAGTTTCTTTCATGGTATGTACATTTGTTTTATTTTGTTTTTGAGACAGGGACTCATGTTGCCAGTCCATAATGGACTGGTTATATAGCCACTGATGACTGTGAACTCCTAATCCTCTTGTCTCTACCTCCCAACTGCTGGGATTACAAACACACAGGAATGTATATTTAAAATAATGATGTTGAGCTAGAGAGATGGTACAGTGGTTAAAGGCACTTGCTTGCAAAGCCTGATGGCCTGGGTTAGATTTCCCAGTACCCATGTAAAGCAGATGCACAAAATGGCACATACATCTGGATTTCATTTGCAGTGGCAAGAGGCCCTAGTGTGCCCATTCTCTCGCTCTCTCTGCCTCTTAACCTCTTTTCTGCTTACAACTAAATAATACAAATAAATTAAATATTGATGTTTTGCTAGGAATGGTGATCCAAGCTTATAAATTCAGCACTTGGGAGGTGGAGGCAGGAAGATCTCAAGTTTGAGGTCAGCCAAGTCTACATAGTGAGATCCTATATCAAAAATAAATGACTTTGGAGGCAGAGGCAGAGGACTGGGAGGTCAAGGTTACTCTTGGCTACAAAATAGACCAGAATTGGTTACACAAGATCCCCACCTCAAAAGCTAAATAAATTAACCAAGAGTAATGATCCAAGTTGGGTGTGGTGGTGCACGCCTTTAATCCCAGCACTCAGGAGGCAGAGGTAGGAGGATCACTGTGAGTTCAAGGTCACCCTGAGACTACATAGTGAATTCCAGGTCAGCCTGGGCTAGAGTGAGACCATACCTCAATAAACCAAAATAAATAAACAAACAACAAAAACTACCGAACAAACCTCTAAGAAGGTCACACCAATTTACGTGCTCACCAATAACATACACAAGTTCTCTTCCCCATGTCCTTGCCAACAGTGGATGCTAGAGAGCTAGACTTTGTGCCATCTGATGGTCCGAAAATTAAAAGTAGGGCTGGAGACATGGCTTAGTGGTTGAGGCACTTGCCTGCAAAGCTAAAGGACCCAGGTTTGATTCCCCAGGGCCCACGTAAGCCAGATGCACAAGGTAGTGCATGAACCTGGAATTCAGTTGCAGTGGCTGGAGGCCCTGGCACAATCAAACTCTCTCTCTCTTTCTCTGCCTCTTTCTTGGTCTCAAACAAATAAATAACTAAAAATAAAAGTATTTTCTTGAGGCTGGGGACAAAAGTATTTTCTTGGAGCTGTCTCAGAGGATAAGAGCGTAAGCATGAGATCCCAAGAGGGTGTGAGTTCAGTCCCCAGCGCCCACATGAAAAGCTGGACATGACCATACCTGTAACCCCAGCTCTGTGGCAGATCAGAGACAGGTATCAGTGGGGCTCCCTGGTCATTCAGTCTGACTGAAAAACTGGCAGTTCCCATATTTAGTGAGAGTCTAATGTGAAGAGTGATAGAGGAAGGTACCAACGTTGTCTTCTAGTCTCTGAACAAATGTTCATGGGGCACACTCATCTGTGCACACACGTGTCTTGTGTATACTATATACACATACACCATTCATACCACCCCATACATACTAAACAACAAAAGTACTTTCTCATTTTTGTTTTTTTTTTTTTTTTTTTTGGTTTCTTGAGGTAGGCTCTCACACTAGCCCAGGCTGACCTGGAATTCACTATGTAGTCTTAGGGTGGCCTCGAACTCACGGTGATCCTCCTACCTCTGCCTCCCGAGGGCTGGGATTAAAGGCGTGCGCCACCACGCCCGGCTACTTTCTCATTTTCACTAGTCCGTTCATAGTCACCAGAAGTCGCATATCTTTCCTGCTTGTTGAAGCTCTTTTTCCACGATTTACCTATTTCAGCTCCTTCTCCCATCTTTCCATTACACTGTTGGTCTTTCATTTCTAAAATAATGCATAGTAACTTTTTGTTGGATGTGTTGTAAATGTGGTCTCTTAGACTATCTTTTGTCTTTCCCTTTGGTTGATGGCAAATCTTAGTGCCTGCTAGGCTAGGCAGGCAAGTGAAGCGGCTTTTCCAAGACTGACAGCTCCTGTTGGCCACCTGCCAACTGCTGCTGGGCGCCAACAAGGAAGCCAGGGTTACATCCTCTGATTCTTCAGATGCCAGAAATTTGGATTTTTATAGGAAAACAGGTTTCTATTTCTTTCTCTTTCACCCCTTCCTTCCTTCTTCCCTCCTTCCCTCTCCCTCCCTCCCTTCCTTCTTTCCTTTCTTTTTTTTTTTTCGTAGCTCATGCTGCCCTTGAACTTGGTATCCTCCTACCTCTGTCTCCCAAGTGCTAAGATTATAGATATGTGTCATCATGTGCCTATCTAAAACTTCCAGTTTTGGGCTGGAGAGATGGCTTAGCGGTTAAGCGCTTGCCTGCAAAGTCTAAGGACCCCGGTTCGAGGCTCAACTCCCCAGGACCCATGTTAGCCAGATGCACAAGGGGGCGCACGCGTCTGGAATTCGTTTGCAGTGGCTGGAATTCGTTTGCAGTGCCCTGGCGCGCTCATTCTCTCTCTCTCTCTATCTGCCTGTCTCTCTCTGTCTGTCACTCTCAAATAAATAAATAAATAAAATTAAAAAAAAAAAACTTCCAGTTTTTAGCCAGGCATGGTGGCACACGCCTTTAATCCCAGCACTTGGGAGGTAGAGGTAGGAGGATCACTGTGAGTTCAAGGCTGACCTGAGACTACATAATGAATTCCAGGTCAGCCTGGGCTAAAGTGAGACCTTATCTTGAAAAAAAAAATAAAGCTTCCAATTTTGAAATACTGACAACTTTTTTTTTTTTTTTTTGAGACAGTCTCAACATGTCTGTGACTGGCCTTGAACTCACTATGTAGCTGAGGCAGACCTTGAACTTCTGACCCTCCTGACTACCTCCCTAGTGCTGGGATTATAGGTATGTGCAGCCACACCAGGTTTATGTGATGCTGGGGATGGAACCCAGGGCTTAGTGCGGGCTGGGCAGGTACTCAATCAGCTGATCTATATCACTGGCCCTCATTGGAAAAAAAATTAAGCATTATAAGGATAATGCCTATTTGAACCAGTTTATATCTGCAAGACGGCAGTTTGCGGCCTCTGCTTGATGATTTATTTTATTGTAAAGGAGTTTTGGGTTGTCAGATCTGTCCATCTTTTCTTTTAGGACTGGAGGTCTGTGTCTTTCCCCTTGCTCAATTTACCATAGTGCTTTTTCTTTTTTTTTTTTCACTTTTTTAAAAGTTTATATTTATTTATTTATTTGTGAGTGACACAGAAAGAGGCAGAGAAAGAGAAAGACAGAGAGAGAGAGAGGGAGGGAGGGAGGGAGGGAGAGAATGGGCGCACCAGGGCTTCCAGCCACTGCAAACGAACTCCAGACACATGTGCCACGTTGTGCATCTGGCTTACGTCGGTCCTGAAGAGTCAAGCCTCGAACCGGGGTCCTTAGGCTTCACAGGCAAGCGCTTAACCACTAAGCCATCTCTCCAGCCCCTCTTTTTTTTTTTCACTTTCTAAATTCTTGCATTTTAAGGACCTAGAGAAACTTTTCATGCTTTTTTTTACTTGTTTGTCCTTAATGAGACATAAATGACAATATACACATTACTGGACTCAGCAGGATATGTCCTGACCTTGGGAACCTGGGTAGCTGGAGCTGGGACGACTAAAACATCCCAATCAGAATTCCTCACCAGCTTCCCATTTTCTCACTTAAGGCCAAGGACCTACCCCATCCTGAGCTTGTAGGGGAAGAGAGTAAAGTGAACACTTGCACTCATCCTAAAGTATAAGTGACTTGCTTCAAACCCCTTCTTTGGGGTGGGTACATGAGTCAGGGTAGGGACAGAGTAAATGGATATCAGGAGTTTGAAGAACCCGGAGAGCCACTCACCTTGAAATCCCACTTCCTGCCTGAGGGAACACAGGCCCTCTCTGAACACTTGGTTTTCATTCTAGCTGGGGGTGCTGGCAGAGCTCCAAGGAGAGTTGATGGGACACAAAACAAACACCCTCAGCCATCTGGGGCCGTTTATGGCCTTCGGTGGCATCGTCTGGACATTTCTTCACCCAATGCTAACAGGCAGCTTGCTTTCACTGAAGCAGCAGCAGATCCTAGAAACTCCTGCAGGAGTGGGAACCAATGTCTCTGGCTATGCAGACAGTACAGACAGCAGACCTGACAAGGGACAAAACAAGAGAATGGCTGGCTCAGGGTGAGGCCTGACTGATCGTTCGGTGGCAGATGAGAGGCGCCGGGTTTCACCTGGCGGAGTTGGTGCTGGTGGGCTACATTTATCCTAACCGCATGCACTGAGTATGTAGGGACTGCCTACCGGGCACGGTGCTGAGATAATCGCTAGCTAAGCACGCCTCACCTCCTCGAAGCCGCGCTCAGCCTGCAAGCTAGGGATGTTCCTGGAGGTGATGGGCCCCTGTGTGACTTGGGATGCACTCAAGAACCTGTTCTCCATCCTCAGTTCGGGTCCGCTGCTCATGGAACATAGAGCCTTGAGGGGTCAGGTTCCCTGCATGGCGGCCCCACGCTTTCTGTGCTGTCTGCCTCAAACCTTTGTGCCTTGTCTCACGGCCCCCATTCCCTTTTGCCTCTGGGGTGGTGCATCTCCTCTGCCATAGCTCCCTGTGTACTGTTAATGTGTCTTGCCCTGAAACACTAGCTAATAATCCGTGTGGGACCCCGTAATGAACATGTTGCACTAAAAGGGTTTTAAGGTGTGACTTTTCCAAACCATTCACATTTACCCACAGTGACCCAAATACAGTTGATTTTCTCAGTATGTACGCAATTCATGCCCTTCGTAGAGAAAGGGAGGGTATAGCAAAACTCTTACTCTACCACCTGCCTTTTATAATCATGGTCAATATTTTCAGATGCCTCCTCCAAAAGTCACTTCACATATTGAATTCACACACACTCACACATACGTTTTCAGCAAAGCAAAGATCAGTGGAGCAATGCGCTCTCAGGTCAGCTCTCTCAGCCCTCTGGGTCGTGTGAGCACTTTGGAAAGGGTCTCCTGGACGCAGAGGCTTCTTGAGTGAGACAATGGAATCAGAGCAGGAGACGCTTAGCATTGGGTTCCTTATCCCACCCATCGGGACCCCTGCCCAGGATGGAAAGGGGTGCTGTTAGGCTGGGGGTGAAGGAAGAAGCTCTTTGCCACATTCCTCCGAGTCACTCACTGGTTTCTGGGATGGTGGGGAACCGCCCCCCCCCCCCACCCAGCAGTATTCGCCTGAACAGCAGGAGCTTCTGGTCATGTTTCTTCCCATCCCACTGTGAGTCAGGTCCTCGTGGCCCCCTGGGTGAGTGGGTGAGTGTGTGCGTGTGGAAGGCTAGGGGGCAGTCTCATGGAGCCACAAAGGGCTGGCTTCTGGGCTGGAGAGATGGCTTAGCGGTTAAGCGCTTGCCTGTGAAGCCTGAGGACCCCGGTTCAAGGCTCGATTCCCCAGGACCCACATTAGCCAGATGCATAAGGGGACGCATGTGTCTAGAGTTTGTACGCAGTGGCTGGAGGCCCTGGCGCGCCCATTCTCCCTCTCTCTCTCTCTCTGCCTCTTTCTCTCTCTGTCTGTCACTCTCAAATAAAAATAAAAATAAATAAAAATTTTAAAAAAGGGCTGGCTTCTGTCTCTGGAGTTGGGGACAGGGCACCCTTGGCTGAAGCACTTCCTGTCTCTTGAAAAGTCAGCAGCCTTTTGGTGTGACCAGGTGTTGCTGACCCCCACTAGCTGTTTTCCTAGAAATAAAAAATGGATTGGCTCCAAGTCCTGTCATCTTGTGTGACCCAGGGTTCATGGAAGCAAGGCCAAGAGCACAAGACTGGCCACCAAACAAAGCCGTGCTAAGCCTCCCTCAAGGGGATATGGGCTCCAGTCCAAGTTGGCCTTGTGAACAAGCCACCAGCCTCCTGGGGAATCACCAAAGACCAAGCTCTTGAAATGTGAGGCTTTGTGTTCCCCAAGAAGTCCAGCCATTCACGGGTGCCAAGGGAGAAGACCTTGTTAGAACTTCTTAATGGTTTGACCATAGCTGGACCACCTGGCCAAGTATGATGATTAATTTTTTTTGTTTTTTTTTAATATTTTTTAAAATTTTTATTTATTTATTTGAGAAAGAGAGAGAGAGAATGGGTACACCAGGGCCTCCAGCCACTGTAAACAAACTCACTCCAGACACATGGACCCCCTTGTGCATCTGGTTTATGTGGGTCCTGGGGAATTGAACCTGGGTCCTTAGGCTTCACAGGCAAATGCCAAAATTGCTAAGCTGTCTCTCCAGCCATGTTTTTGTTTTTCCCCCAAGGTAGGGTCTCACTCTAGCCCAGGCTGACCTGGAGTTTGCTATATAGTCTCAGGCTGGCCTCAAACTCACAGCAATCCTACCTCTACCTCCCAGGTACTGGGATTAAAGGTGTGCACCACCACTCCAAAGCCATGATTAATCATTGTTTGTTTTTTTGTTTTTGATTGTGTTCACTTGAGTGTGTAAGTACAGGTGCCCTTATGTGGAGGTCAGAGGATAACTTTTGGGTTGTTCCTTGCCAGTCCCCCTCATTTGAGGCAACGTTTCTAGCTCTGGATTCTCGCTCTGTTGTTCTTTGCTATGCTCTCTATGAGCTTCCAGGAAATCCTCTTGTCCATGAGCTTCCAGGACATTCTCCCATCTCTGCCTCCCATCTCACCATCAGTGTCAGCAGACTGAGATTATATAAGCCCAATATAGATTCTGACTTATTTTTTTTTCAAGGTATGTTCTCACTCTAGCTCGGGCTGACCTGGAATTCACTATGTAGTCTCAGGGTGGCCTCGAACTCATGGCAATCCTCCTACCTCTGCCTCCCGAGTTCTGGGATTAAAGGTGTGTGCCACCACACTTGGCAATATTTTTTTCATGGGTGCACCAGGGCCTCCAGCCACTGCAAATGAACTTTAGTTGCACACGCCACCCTGTGCATCTGACTTTATGTGAGTACTAGGGAAATGAACTTGTGTCCTTAGACTTTGCAGGAAAGCACCTTAACCACTGAGCAATCTCTCCAGCCTCTAAAATATTTTATTCTAGAGAATAAATACACAGTGCGTATGTCTGTGTGTGTGAAAGAGAAAGAGACACAGAGACAGAATGGGCATGCGAGGGCCTCTATTCACTGCAAATGAACTCCAGAGGCATGCTCCACCTTGTGCATCTGGCGTTATGTGGGTCCTGAGAAATCGAACCTGGGTCCTTAGGCTTTTCAGGCAAGCGCCTTAACTGTTAAGCCCTCTCTCTAGTCCTGGATTCTGACTTTTTATGTGGGGTCTGGGGATTGAACTCAGGTACTCTAGCTTAGCAGTGAGTACTTTATCAACGGAGCCATCTCTCCAGTCCTGATGATTAATCTTGATTGTTGATTATTTGGCTTGAGAAATACCTAGGAGACTAGTAAAGCATAGCTCTGGGTGTATCTGTGAGAGCATTTTCAGAGATGATTAGCTCCTTAGGGCTATGACCTAATGAATGCTTTAATCCCTTGGTGAATTCCAAATATGATGGCATTGTTGGAAGGTGGTGAAAAGTAGGAGGTAACCGGGTGGAGGCTATAGCTGAGGACATGTTTTTGGAGGCTATATCCCGCTCTGATCCCTTCCTGTTACTGCTCTGCTTCCTGGGTGCCATAAACTGAATAGCCTCTGCTGTATGTTCCTACCACCATGATGTTCTACTCACCACTGGCCCAGAATCAACAGTCAAAGACCATGAAGACTGAAACTGTGAGCAAAAAGAAATCTTACCTATTTTTAAGTTGTTCTCTTGAGCATTGGGGTCATGGTGACAGAAAGTCTAATGAGTTATGTAGCCTCTCTTAATTCTACTTTAAATGGCACACATGCACCACATTTTCCACAGTGCCTAAAATACAGCAGAGGCACAACAAATGGTCATTGTTACTGTGCCTTAACTTTACTTTGCAGGATGTTTATAAATATATAATCCATTTTATAGAAGGGCCACTGAGGCTCAGAAAGGTTCAACAGTGTACTGCTATGCAATCTGCTGGGGGATAAAAGTCGCCACTAGTGTGAATGAGCAGTGGCTCCTGCAAGCTACAAAATCAACCATTCAGTCAAGCTGTATACACCAGTGCAATAGTGGCACATAAGTCATGGGGGTAATCAATGGTTCTCTGATTGGACATGAGGCCTGTTTAGTGGGAGGGAATTCATGCCTGGTATTGAGAACTAAGCATATGGCTTGGAAAATAGTAGGCTGTAGAGGGAAGCTTCCACTGTTCTTTAGCTAAAAGGTGAGGTTATGCTCATCATAAAGTCTTCTAAATGTCTATATTTATCCAGCTTGATTCATGCTACTCTCACTCTTGGTTAGAGAATATATTTTTTACAGATAGCAGCAAATACAGGGGAGACCTAAGACCCATCAGAATGACAAGAAAAGAAATCTGACTGTCTAACATGAGATTATGCACCTCTATCACATCTGCCAGGGCCCAGGAAGCATTACAGAGGAAGTGGCAGATTAAATAAGAATTCTGCTCTCGAGGAGTGCTCAGCACAGCAATATCTCTATCACACCTTCCAAGGCTCAGGTCCCATTGCAGAAGAGGTGGCGGAAAGAATGTAAGAGCCAAAGCAAGGGTAGGACTGCTTACAACATGCTCCTCCCGACACAAAATGGCCTGGATATCCATGACCTCGCAGTGCCTGACACAAGACCATCATAATAGGAGGAGAAGATGATGACATCAAAATAAAAGAGAGACTGATTGAGAGGGGGTGGGAATATGATGGAGAGTGGAGTTTCAAAGGGGAAAGTGGGAGGAGGGAGGGAATTACTATGGGATATCGTTTACAATTAAGGAAGTTGTCAATAAAAATAACAATTTTTTGAAAAAGAATTCTGCTCTCTTAGCTAGCCTAACAACCTCCTCCAGGGAGATGATAGTAGACACTGAGGGGACTCAAAACTCATCAAAGCAGAAAATTAGAGGCTGCAGAGAGCTCAACATTACTGGTGCATTCATGACTCCATAGTGATTACCATTAACCCCTCTGAGGGGGCCCCTCAGTGGAATGGGGCTGGGGGATAGAGAACATAAGAGCATATCCCTGTGGGAATATAACCAATTTGCAATAGGTTCATATAATAAAGTTTTTAAAATAGATATTAATTTATTTATTTATTTAAGACAGAGAGAGAGAGAGAAAGGGGGGATGGGCACGTCAGGGCCTCTATCCACTGCAAACGAACTCCAGATGCATGCACAACCTTGTGCATCTGGCTTACGTGGGACCTGGAGAATCCAACCTGGATCCATAGGCTTCGCAGGCAAGTGCCTTAACCTCTAAGCCATCTCTCCAGCCCAATTTTTAAAATTTTATTTATTTTTATTTATTTGAGACAAGAGAGAGAGAGAGAGAGACAGGATATATATATATATATATATATATATATATATATATATATATATATTGGTTTTCAGAGGTAGGGTCTCACTCTAGCTCAGGCTGACCTGTAATTCACTCTGTAGTCTCAGGGTGGACTTGAACACACGGTGATCCTCCTACCTCTGCCTCCCGAGTGCTGGGATTAAAGGCGTGCGCCACCACGCCCAACCTTCCATTGTCTTTTTAAACCACTAAGGTTTGGGACAGTGATTATACAATTGCGGAAAAGAACTGGAACACTGTTGAACCTTTCTTTTTTAATTCAAAATTTCATTATACAGCTGGGCGTGGTGGCGCACACCTTTAATCCCAGCACTGAGTTAGAGTGAGACCCTACCTCGAAAAACAAACAAACAAAAAAAGAAAGAACAAACGAAAGAAAAGAAAAGAAAAACAGACAATGGAGTGAGAATGTTTCAAGATCCTGCAGATTGATTTATAGTTCCTAAATTCTATGCAGTGTCAGTTTGGGTCTCTCAGGTGATCACAGAGAGCTGATAGATCAAAAAAGACCTCTCACATGAATGAACTTTGGTGTTGGATGGTGGCTGGACATCTACGTACTCATCTTTATGATCTTGTCACTTGGCTAACTTGGGCAGCAGTGGGGTGCATGCCTCCACTTCCAGAATGCTGGGATTACAGGCTTGCACAACTATGCCTATCTGTGACACTGTTTTCAAGGAGAATTTTACTAGAAATGTAAAGATTATGGGAACAAAGACAGTGCCAGAGAGAAGTCCAAGTTTGTAGCATGCTGTCATCATCTCAGCGGACTTCTAGAATGCCCAGAGGTCAGGCAATCCTCCCTGGAGATGGGCCACTACACTGGCCCTGTCTGCTGCCACTTAGAACCTGACTCCATAATGAAGACTGTGGGAACCTCAGGTGTCTCCTGCTACCAGCCTCTGGCCGGGGCCGACCCCAGACAATTTCACTTGCCGATCAGACTCTGAAAGAGGTGGGCATCTAGGTGAGAGAGGCTCCTGCCATGGTTACTCTCCATTAGCAACTTTAAAAGGATCTGGAATCACCTAGGAGACAAATCTCAGGGTATGCGTTTGAGAGCATTTCTAGACTGGATTGAGGGTGGAAAGACTCACTCTAAGGGCGGCACCATGCCATGAGCTGTGGTCCTTAGCTGAAAAAAAGAGGAAAGCGAGCTAAGCGGCAGCAGCCATCTTTCTCTGCTTCACGACTGCAGATGCAATGTGACCGGCTCCGGCTGCCATGCCTTTCCTGCCATGATGACAGTACCCTTAAACTGTGAGTGAAAATAAACCTCCTTTGCTTCAAGTTGCTTTTGTCACAGCAACAAGAAGAGCAACTAAGGGCTGGAGAGATGGCTTAGCGGTTAAGCACTTGCCTGTGAAGCCTAAGGACCCCGGTTCGAGGCTCGATTCCCCAGGACCCACGTTAGCCAGATGCACAAGGGGGCGCACGCGTCTGGAGTTCGTGTGCAGTGGCCGGAGGCCCTGGCGCGCCCATTCTCTCTCTCTGCCTGCCTCATTCTTTCTCTGTTGCTCCCAAATAAATAAATAAAAATAAACTAAAAAAAAAAAACTAAAAAAAAGAATGACTTTTAAAAAAAGAAAGAAAAGAAAAGCAACTTATATAACCATGTTTGACCTTCCCTGCTCCCAGTCTTATGTTGAGAGTGAGCATTTCTCACTGTGCATTGGCTAGACCCTCACCTCCTCTCATCTCAAGGACCCAAGAGCTTAAGCCACTTATTCACATCCCATTGTCTGAAGACGGCCTGGAACTTGCGACTTCATGTGAAGGTACTATTCCTATAGGAGTCCCAGGGCTCTGGTCTACACTTTTGGAGCCTGAAGAGGATCATAGCTGTTCTGCTTTGGTTGTGGTGTGAAGGAGGATCAAGAAAGTAAGGTCTGTGGAGAAACAGCAGATGTTCTCTGGATGCTATATTGATGACCTTGCTCTGTGTGTGTGTGTGTGTGTCTCCCCGGAAAAGGTCCTGTTCAACAATAAAGCTGTTGACAGGAGAGTCTGAGGTGTCACTCAGGAATGTCATCCTGCAAGTGCCTGGGTTGGATGAGGGATCTCTCTCTCTGTTTCTTTTCTTTCCTCGCCTCCTTTCCTTTTTGACAGGGTTTCATGTATCCCAGGCTGGCTGGCCTGGGACTTGTTATATAGCCGAGGATGACCTTGAACTCTTGATCCTCCTCCTTCTAGCTCCTGAGGGCTGGGATTACAGACGTGCGTCACCAGCAGGCTTTCTTGATGTTAGATCTACAGGCCAAGGTCCTGGGTTATGGAGCTTGTTGTCAGGGGATTGGGATGCCTGAGGTATCTAGGAATTAGTGGTGCTCTGTGTGGTCTTAACTGAAGGAATCCAGGCAAAATCTGGTGACTCAGCTATAACATCCAGGGCTCTTGGCTCCTGAGCCAAGACAGGAAGCAATTCTGGCTTATTGAAGCAAAAAAGAACTTTATCAAAAGGATCTTGGGGAAATCACAAACTAACCAGAGTGGCTGGAGAATGGTTTGGAAAGCAGGCCAAACAAGAGAGGCTGTGCTGTTGACCAGGAATATGGCCAAAGTTAGGCCAATTGGGTGTCAAACCCTGCTGGCAAGTCTAAATGGTCTCTGCAGCCCCAGAATATGAAATGCCACTGCTGTGGTGACCGCCACCCTGCATGGGTTGAGTGTAAGTCAGAAGCCCTTGCCAGTGGCAATGGTAACAGGGAAAAATGCCTGTCTGCAACTTTTAGTTTTAACCCCTCGGATGGAAGGCCAGTAGGTTGCCTTCCCAAACATGGTAGGAGGGGCCAGGTACTGGTCAAATGTGTGCCTACTTCCCCTGTAACAATATAGAGTAGTTGTTTCCAGTAAGTGTATCTTCAGTGACAGCCTGAACTGGCTTCCCCTTCTTCCCAAAGGTGATGAAATGGTGTGTGTATAGGGATAGGAAGTACAGTATGTGGGGTTAGGAACCCTAGGTTTGAGTTTATGATTATGTATCAATTTATTTGTGCATGCGTGTGTGTGTTTGTGGACGTATTTGTGTGCCATGGCCCACATGTGGTGGTCACAGGACAACTTCAAAGTATCTGTGCTCTACCTTCTTTAAGATAGGGTCTTTTGGGCTGGAGAGATGGCTTAGTGGTTAAGTGCTTGCCTGTGAAGCCTAAGGACCTTGGTTCGAGGCTTGATTCCCCAGGACCCACATAAGCCAGATGCATCTGGAGTTCATCTGCAGTGGTTGGAGACCCTGGTGGGCCCATTCTATCTCTCCCTCCTTCTCTCTCTCTCTCTTGCTCTCAAATAGATAAATAAAAAAAATAAACAAAACATTAAAAAAAAAAGATAGGGTCTTTTGAAGTTGCAAACAAACTCCCAAACTGCAAAGGAATATCTAGCTAGCTGGCCAGCCTGAGAGCTCTGGATTCTCCTGGCTCCACCCCACACTGTTGCAGGAGTATTGGGATCAAAGTGCATGTACCACTTTGCATCTGGCATTACATGGGTGAGGGGTTGGCAGGTTTTGCAGGCAAATGACTTTAACCACTGAGCAATCTCCCTGGTCCCCCTGGCTTTGATTTTGAATCCTATCAACCTTAGACAAGCTACTGGCAGTCTTTGGGCCTCAGTTGTACCCCATCACTTGCAGTTTAGCCTTTAAACTTGCCAAAGGCGTGGGGTGGCCTCCACTTTACTCTGGGCCATTTGGAGAAAAGTGTCCCACAATTGCCAAAGCTCCAAACACAGTGAGGCAGTTGATTCAGTGTAATGGTAACGAGAACAAGTTTTGTAGCCATAGAGACCAGAGTTCACCAACTATGTCATCCCGGGCACATTCCTAACTTCTTAGAACTTCAGCTTTCTTATCTGCAACATGGAGGTGTGGTGGAACACATTCTGCCTCCGTTCCAGTTCTGTCCTATGGTGCTTCCTTGCTCTGCAGAGACTGGAAGGTTAAAAACTACATCTCCCAGATATCTTTTGCAGCTGGAGCCGTAGAAAGTTCAATTTCAAGGAGAGCTGACTTGGCAGTTAAGTGCTTGCCTGTGAAGCCTAAGGATCCCGGTTCGAGGCTCAATCCCCCAGCACCCACGTAAGCCAAATGCACAAGGGGGCACATGCATCTGGAGTTCCTTTGCAGTGGCTGGAGGCCCTGATGTGCCCATTCTCTCTTTCTCTCTCTCTCTCTCCGCCTCTTTCTCTCTCTGCCTGTCGCTCTCAAATATATAAATGAAACTAAACAAAAAATAAAAAAAAGAAAGTTCAATTTCACCAATTGGAAGCATTTGGTGATACTGCCTCATAGTGAAGAAGGCAGATGTGAAATAGGACTACTTGTCTTCTGCTCTGATTGGTTATTGGTGTTGCTGGACACTGTGTGTGTGTGTGTGTGTGTGTGTGTGTGTGCACGCGCGCGTGCGCACATTCCACCATTTGCTTAGTCACTTGCTCTTCTCGGTATTGAGAGGGTGTGATGACAGCGAGTTTCTGATCCTTGGATGGCAGTTGGAAACTGGAAATTGCCAAATTCAAAGGCAGCCCCTTGCTTACCTTCCTGCTAGCAGCAGAGCGGGGGAAACAATCTTGGTGAGTAATTCAGTGGTGGTGTCCTGTGAATCTACAGACTGTTTCTCTGAGGTCTTCCAAGAATTTTATAAGCACCTAATTTCCTGGAGTTCCTGCTTAAAATAGCTGGAGACATTCTATCTTTCCTGCGATTGAATTCTAGCTGCTGGGTGGCAACACCCCTGTGCACACATGGGTGTTGATGGAATGACACAAGATGGTGGGTGTTCCCCAGCTTTGTATATTATAAAGCCCTTCATGGACCTTTGACATTTTCCAATGAAGGGTAGCTCTTTTTGCATAGAAGACTAAACGTGAGAGAAACCTGTGCAGAGCCGCTCTAAATTTTACAAGCTCCTCATCAGCTGTTTAACATTAAGAGTCTCTGGGGCTGAAAACAACCTGAAAGAATTCAGGTGGGTTGTCTGCTTTCGGAGGCTGAACAAGTGCTTGCTCATATGAGCAGGGGGCATCCCACCTTTCGGCCCACCTTTAGAGCAATGACTGGCACCATGGAGGTGCCACAGGCACCTGGAAAAGGGGACGGGCTTCCTGGTGTGAACCAAGAAAGTCAGCCGCCAAAGGGTCCTCCCCCACCTGTGCCTTTGTTCCCACCATTGTGACTACCAGTGGGTGCTGAACCTTGTGGCTTAACTGCTCAGTCCTCAGCTAAATGTTTGCATTTCAAACCTTCTCCTCCCCTCCCCTCCCCCCACTCTCCTTCCCTGCCCTCAGAAATTTGAAGAACAGCCTGCAGAAAGCTGTCTTTCTGTGGGGAATAACATGGCTTCAGCACTGGCCCCAGGAGTTAAAAAAGTTTCTAGAGAAGTTGGATGCCTGACACCACCATGTAATCCCGGTACCCTGAACGCTGGGTAGGTGGGTGGGGGCAGTAGAATCAGGAGTTTAGAGTCATGATAGCTTAAGTCCAACCTGTGCTACGTGAGATCCTGTCTCAATAAAACAAAAGTTTCCAGAGAACCAAACGGAGGGAATGACAATTATGTCTGGGCATTGCCTGGAAAGCAATTCAAAATACGAAGCTGGGCTTGAAACCTGACAACCCAAGCACAAGGGTCCTGGGAGTCAAGGGAGGGAGAAGGTAGGGCTAAGGGGCATGGGAGTACAGGGGGAATGACTGTCTCACCCTATTCTGGGCAGAATGCTTCTCTCCCATGATGGATCCAAGCCCCTCATCCCCATCCCTTTGCTCTTCTTCTTCTTCTTGTCACAAAAATGGGGACCCAAGCCAGGCGTGGTGGTGCACGCCTTTAATCCCAGCACCCGGGATGCAGAGGTAAGAGGATCGCTGTGAGTTCGAGGCCACCCTGAGACTACACAGTGAGTTCCAGGTCAGCCTCAAAACACTAAAAAAAAAAAAAAAAGAAAGAAAGAAAGAAAAGAAAGCGCGGGGGGGGGGGAGGGGCGGTATCCATTGCGGAATGCAAGGCTAGCCAGAGAGCCCTCAGCTTCCTTAGCTGGGTAGAAGCTGGATTCGGGTTGGCTTCCAGAACACTCCAGGCCCTTCTCCAGCTCATGGATAGGGGGTGGGGCTTGAGGCTACCTTGAGAATGAATTGTTTCAGTGATTTTTCAGGAGCCCTAATCATCTGCCAGACATGGGATAGATAAAAGTAGCTTTGCTTGCATGCCCACCCGAGTTGGTGTGGTTGGAAGTTTGGTGTGGTCTGTACACATTGCCTAGACGATCCTGTTCCCAAACTGCAGAACCCTGTGGCAAATGGCATTGAATCCTACGGGCCACCCTTGAAATTGAATAGGTCGCTGTCTGGTCGTGTCTCCCTCAAGGTCCCACAGGCTCAGGAGTAGAGAGGCCAGAAGCCCGGCCGGCTCGGGCCACCCGCCAAGCTCCTGAGTAGCGCAGGGTGTGGATGTTTATGGAAACGCTCCCTCGCCGAAGGCAGGCGACACCCTCAAGTTGGCGAGCCACTCTGCGGCAGGTTGGATTGTCTGGCGAGGCCTCCAAACTAGAAAGACGGCCACCCGCTCTCGAATTTCATCTTCCGTCCTGCGCAGAGGAAGTCTGCGACGCTGGGGACACCGCCTGGAGCCTGCGCGCATAGCAGCGGGCGTGTTTTTTTTTTTTGTTTTTTTTTGTTTTTTTTTTTTTTCCTTCCAGCTAGAGGCTTCCCGGTTAACCTCTGAAGTGCCAGAAGATCTGGAACACTCGCCCATGGGCCTTGGACTGAGTCTCGGTGAGGCTAGGTCTCCGGATCCGGTTGCCCATCGGCGGGCACCCGGCCTGTGCGGGAGAGGAAGGCTGGGGCGAGGTGAACCCCAGCGGGGACCCATCTGATAATGATCAGTCTTTTTTGCCAAGCCTGTGGCAGCACGCTCGGGAGGGGGGGGGCGGGCGGGGGGCGAGTAGGCACACAACAGCGAAATAGATGCAGGAATCTTTGCTGCTTGGGAGGGAAGCCTGGGCGACTGGCATATCTCAGTGTGCTCGCACCCTCCAGGGACCTTCCTGCCTCCACAGAAGGTGGTGATAGAGGGGGAGGCGAGAGTGGAGAGAGAAAGGGAAGTGGGAAGAAATTGGTCACGGAGGAGGCTATTTTTATTCTTTGCTACAGCTGCTGAGTTGCTCTGACCAACTAGGCAGCGAAAATGAGACTGACTGAAAACAAGCCCTAAACTTCCCCGGGGATTGTGGTGTAGGGGTGATGCAGGGGAAAGAGGGAGTGGGTGGTACAGGAAAGGGCTGAGAGGGGGAACTCCCTGAGGATTCTGAAAACCCCTGTGTGAAACCCTTCCTTATAGAATGAGGTCCGCTGGCCTCCCCCACCCCAGAAGTCTCAGAGATGGACAGCCTCTGTCCTCAGTTGTGACATCTTGGACACACACAGCTAAAACTGGGGATTTGTCCATTTTCTTCTGTTGTTAGGTCTCAGAGGAGCGCCTTATCCCGTCTGGCTGGGGACAAGGCCTCCTGGGTGGCATCAGTCACCACTCAGTCACTGGACAAATAATCAGTGTCCCAAACAGGAAACCTAAAATGGTCATAAGGACTCCAGAGTCAGAATCTTTGGGTGGGGGGAGTTCCTGATTGTTGACGTCAGGGGTTGCCGTAGTGTGATCTCAGGATTTCTGAGGTCTCCCCAAACCCTAGAAGCCCTTGGATACTGTAAAGCTCCAGGAGGCTGGATGTTCATCAACCAAGACAACTTAATCAGTATCACAAGTGGACGTGTGCCCAAGCAGCTAGAGAAAGAAGACAGACCAGAGTGATGGGGATGCAGCTCAGTGGTGGAACGTTTGCCCAGCATCCATTAAGGCCACGAGTTTAGTCCCCAGCGCTCGTAAATCAATCAATCACTCAATGTGAAATAGGTTTACAGAATGTAAAATGACCAGGCGTGGTGAAGCACGCCTTTAATCCCAGCACGTGGAAGGCAGAGGTAGGGGGATCGAGGCCACCCTGAGACTACATAGTGAATTCCAGGTCCGCCTGGACTAGAGTGAAACTCTGCCTCGAAAAAAAAAAATTAAAATTAAAATGATTCTACTTTTTCCCTGTGTTTTTTGGTTTTGAAAAATATGGCGGCAGGAGCTGGGAAGATGACTGTGGGTAAAGCACTTGCTATGAAAACACGAGGAACCCGAGTTCATATCCCTGGCACCCATACAAAAAATGCCAGGTGTGGTGGTTTTGAACCCTGGGTTCGTGTCTACCTCTAACCAGAAAGTTGGATAAAATAAGACTGAGAAGGATAATTAGTAAATTATCATATTGATTGAGGGAAGTACAGAACCAAGGGAAGGAAAATGAATATATCCACATGGTGTGAGAGCCCATGGGGTGGGCCTCTGAAGAAACGTAAAAAGAGACTTAGGACAGGAAAAGTACAATGAGCTCCTGCCATGTGGAGGGCAGGAGGGGGTAAAGAGCCCATGTGGGAAGTAAGGGTCAGGGGATTTTCCCCTCATCGCAGCGCAGCTGGGCTGAAACAAGGGGGAGACTCATCAGAACCTGGAGGTTCACAAGTGATGAAGGGGCTGCCAAGAGAGGATGCCTTTCCCTTATATATTATAACCTTATGGTGGTAGGCCCTACCCCTGGCTCATCTGAGCCAGGCAGATAGCCGATTGGTCTGGGTTAGGGGCTGTCTCAGGAAGAGGCTAGCCATGACACCAACTTCTGGTGTGTGTGTGGGGGGGGTGAATTTGATCAACCTAAGGACCCTAGTTTGAGGCTCGATTCCCCAGGACCCGTGTAAGCCAGATGCACAAGGTGGCACGTGCATCTAGAGTTTGTTTGCAGTGGTTGGAGGCCCTGGCGTGCCCATATTCTCTCTGCCTCTTTCTCTCTCTGTCTGTCTGTCGCTCTCAAAGAAATAAATAAAAATTTAAAAAAAAAGAAATAAATAGTAAAAAATATTTTTAAATCGTAGGAAAGAAGACCTCCCTCGCAGGAGCAGCCCAGGTTGTTTGTGGAAAAACAGATCCAGGGAAGAGATAAGAGGTCAGATCATATTTGGATCTCTAGCAAAGTGGAGACTGCAAGGGTACTTTTCAGGGGCCCAGTCACCCTAACTGCCTAACAGAGCTACCTAACTCCCTCTCAGTTTATGCCTGTAATCTCAGCGCTGGGACAGTTGAGACAAGGAACACCTGGGATTCACTGGCTACCTAGGCTGGCCAAATCAGTGAGCTCTAGATTCAGCAAGAGAACTTGTCTCAAAAAATAAGGTGGAGAGTGACTGGGGGAGACTTCCAACCTCTGATCTTCTCATGCATGCACACCAAGACACACACACACACACACACACACATGCACATGGAATATAGTGGGTTTTCTTCACTTATTTAAGGCTGGTGAGATGGCTCAACAGTTAAAGGTGCTTGCTTGCAAAGTCTGCCAACCTGGGTTGGCCCTGGTTTGATCCCCCAGTACCCATGGAAAACCACATGCATAAAGTGGTGCATGCATCTTGAGTTCATTTGCAGCAGCAAAGAGGCACACCTGTTCATGTTCATTCATTCTCTCTCTCTCTCTTCCTCACAAATAAATAAATATATTTAAAAATTTGTTTATTTGCGCACGCGCTTGTGTGTGTGTGTGTGTGTGTGCATGGACGTGAAAGGCTACCTTGGCACTTAGTTAAAATGAACACCAGTCACTTGTATCATGTTTTGCACCCCACTTACATGGGTGGCTGGGGAATTGAACCCAGACACAGCAAGCTTTGCAAGCAAATGCCTTTAACTGCTGAGTCATCTTCTTCCCACCCCTATTTTTTCATTCTTTTCTTTTCTTTTTTTGTTGAGGTGGGGTTTCGCTATAACCCCTGGAACTCACTTTGTAATGTCAAGCTGGCCTCAAAGTGGTCCTCCTACCTCAGCCTCTTGAGTGCTGGGATTAAAGGTGTGTGCCACCATGCATAGCTTTTTTTTTTTTTGAAATTAAGTAGGAACTTTGTATAGACACATTATGTGTTGGGACCATAATTTCCCTCCTCCCTGCCTCCACTCCACTGAGGTCCCTTCTCAGTATTCGCATGGGGTTGTGGGTTATGAGTTGTGAGAGCAGCGGGCGGCGGGGAAATGCCTCTGTGGCTCTTACAATCTTTCTGTCCCCTAACAAAATTCCCTGAGCTTTGGTGGGCGTGTTTTAAGGCTACTTTAGTGTTGAGCTTTCAGCAGCTTCTGGATTTCTGCTTTAATACATTTTGAGTCTCCTCAGTGTCTGTCTCCATCGCCCTGGCTCAGGCTGGATGTGGAAGCAGCACTCTTGCTCATCTCACCAGTTCCTCTGTGGTTTCACCCTGGCCCTGACTGCTGTTTGGGAAGAATCTTCGGAGGCACGTTCCAGCCTGGCAATCTGTCTTAAAAAAAAACTCTCCAGATAATTCTGACACCTATTCAAGTTCAAGTGTGAGAGTCTCTGCTTTAAAAGTTTATTATTTCTGGGCTGGAGAGATGGCTTAGCAGTTAAGCGCTTGCCTGTGAAGCCTAAGGACCCCGGTTCTAGGCTCAGTTCCCCAGGACCCACGTTAGCCAGATGCACAAGGGGGTGCACGCATCTGGAGTTTGTTTACAGAGGCTGGAAGCTCTGGCGCGCCCATTCTCTCTTTCTCTCTCTCTCTCTGCCTCCTTCTCTTTGTCACTCTCAAATAAATAAATAAACAAACGAGAAAATTAAAAAAGTTTATTATTTCTATTTAACAGAAAGAAAAGTTTAGAGGGGGTAAGTCACCTTACCAGGATCCTGTGGACGGCAAGAAGGAAGCAAGAAGCAAGCTCAGATTTTTCACTAGAGGAACTGTATTCTCTTTTATCTATGTCACCCTTCCCCTCCACTTTTTTTCTCAGTGTCCATCTGCTATCAGAAATGGATTACAATGTGGCTACATATTTTATTTATTATTTTGTAAGTGTGTTTATGTGGTTTTGAGACGGGGTTTCATTCTGTAGCCCAGGCTGGCTTTGAACTCACTCTAAAGCATAGGCTGGCTTCAAATTCATGGTGATCACACTATCTCAGCGTCCTGAATGCTGGGATTATAGGTATGAGCCACCATGCCAGGTTGTAATTTGCCTACATATTGACATCACCTGGGAACTTTTGAAAACTATATTGAGGTACTGCGAATGTAACTAAGTGGGTAGAGTGTTTGCCTAGTATGCATGATGCCCTTGGTTCAATCCTCAGCACTACATAAACCTGGCATGGTGGTGCTTGCCTGTAATCCCAGCACTCAGGAGGAAAAATCAAACCAAAACAAAACAGAAAAAAACTGGATGGATGCTAGGACTCCACCCTAGGAAACAGAATCTCTAGGGGCATGGCTCTAGCAAAGGTAGTTTTGATTTCCAGCCGTTGTGGGAAACTTTTCTCCTGGAGATTCAACACGTTTTCCCACACGGAAGACAGACCAAAGCATAATTGCACCAGTGCCAGTTTGGCAAACCAGCGAGTTCATTGGGTTCCATACAGAGCATGGCGAGGGGTTATTTACAGGAACGTGGGGTCCCCAAAGCAGCTGCACCACTGAGAAGTCTCATCCGATCCTGGATGGTGAGCTCCCCAAGGTCACTTAGGTGGAGGTTCCTATGTCGGGATTACCCCCAGGATAGTCTTCCCTCAGCCAAAAGATGAGGGGTGAGAGTTCACTTACAGACCATGGAGACCCCAAAGCAGCACTTCAGTGGGGCTCCCTCCTTTTGCTTTCTATGTATATATATATATGTATATATATATATATATATATATATATATATTTTTTTTTTTTTTTTTTTGGTTTTTCGAGGTAGGGTTTCACGCCTGGTTTCTCTATATACTCCTTATCTTTCCCTGAGCTAGCAAGGGTGGGAAATGAGGGGGATGGATGCCTGAGATAATCTGGTGGGGGTCTGTAGACCCTCCCCAAATCCTTCTCCTGTGAGAACTGCATTTGATAAAGCCAGTTGTTTACCGCTTTCAGTGCCGTGGAATTTGCCATACAACATCAGCTCACAGGCAGACTCACCTAGATGCCCCTGTCCTGGCAAACATTTGCAAGGAATGTGGTTTGTACCAGGATGTGAGAGGCTGAATGCATCTGCATTTGAAAAATAAGAAAGAGAAGGCATGAGATAATGACTGCATAATCAGCTCAGCAAGTGAGGGAGATAAACATTTGATCTGGGTTCTCAGGCTTGCAGCTAAGTGATTGTTCTTTATTATTGTATTTTTTAAAATAAGAAATTATTTATTTGAGAGAGCAGGGAGAGAGAATATGGGCTTACCAGGGCCTCTTGCCACTGCAAATGAGGTCTACGAAGAGCATGTACCACTTTGGGTGTCTGGCTTTACGTGGGCACTGGACAATTGAACCTGGGCCAACAGGCTTTGCAAGCAAGTGCCTGTAACTGCTGAGCCATCTCTCTAGCCCAGAAGTGATTGTTTTTATATGCCCTGTCTAGAGGCTCATGGCTGTCTTTTTTGGAGGGATTTGGGCTAGAAGAACTTGAATGCATCTTCTTTGAACACTCCAAAGCAAAGGGTCAAGTCTCCGAAGCCGGTACCAGCCCCTCATACTCATTCTAACTTGCTAGCAAAATCAAAATCTTTAGAGCAGGAAAAAATAACTGCGGCTGTTTGGATTTCTCTTCCAGGGCCCGAATAAACGCAGCCACAGAAATCAAGGTGGCGTCTACTCTTCAAGATAGGTCAATGTAAGTTCTTAGACCCTCAAGTCAGCCAAATTGTGTGAGACCCATAGTGTGGCTTCCTTAGAAGATGGAAAAATTTGGTGAGGATGGAGATAGCCTGCTTTTGTCCACCATTCATTTTATTTGAGAGAGAGAGAGAGAGAATATGAGAATGGGCATACCAGGGCCCCTAGCCACTGCAAACAAACTGCAGATGAATGCTCCACCTTGTGCATCTGGCTTAGGTGGTTACTGGGGAATCGAACCTGGGTCCTTCAACTTCACAGGCAAGTGCCTTAACAGCTAAGCCATCTCTCCAGCCACCACCATTCATTTTAAATTGTGACACCTTTGATTTTTTTGTTGTTGTTGTTTGTTTTTTTCAAGGTAGGGTTTCACTCTAGCCCAGGCTAACCTGGAATTCACTATGTAGTCTCAGGGTGGCCTCGAACTCATGGTAATCTTCCTACCTCTGCCTCCCAGTGCTGTAATTTAAACAAAAATATTTTATTTTTATTTACTAGAGAGAGAGAGACAGAGAGAGAGAGACAGAGAGAGACAGAGAGAGTGAGAGGATGGGCACACCAGGGCCTCCAGCCACTGCAGTTGAACTCCAGATGCATGTGCCACCTTGTGCATCTGGTTTACATGGGGCCTGGGGAATTGAACCTGGGTCCTTAGGCTTCATAGGGAAGTGCCTTAACCACTAAGCCATCTTTGTTGTTGGTGGTGTTTTTTTTTTGAGACAGGGTCTCACCCTGTAGTGTAGGCTGTCTTGGAACTCACTACGTAGCCCAGGCTGGCCTTGAATTTGTGGTGATCTTCTGGCCTCAGCCTCCAGGAATGCTAGAATTATAGGCACAAGCCTACATGCTTGGCTAAATTTATTTATTGATTTTTGTGGTATTGGGGATTGAATTTGGGATCTTTCAAATGCTAGGCAAGTACTCTACCACTGAGCTACATCCCCAGCCCTGTAGAAACTTTGATATTTAATTTTTTTTGTTTGTTTTTTTACCAGATAGGATCTACATAGTGAATTGACCTGCAATTCACTATGAAGCCTCAGGCTAACTTTGAACTCATAGCACTCCTCTATCTCTGTCTCTCAAGCGCTGGGATTAAAGGTGTGTGCCACCATACCCTGCTAACCTTTGATTTTTAACAGTGAAGAAAAAAAAAATAAAGCACCTCCTGAAATGATTTTTGGTTTTTCTATGTAGGGTCTCACTCTAGCTCAGGCTGACTTGGAATTCACTATGTAGTCTCAGGGAGGCCTCGAACTCATGGTGATCCTACTTCTACCTCCCTAGTGCTGAGATTAAAGGCATGCGCCACCACACCTGGCTTGAAATGATTTTTGAATGGTAGTTACAGTCTCCCCCCACTGTTTGCTGCATCTGGTGGGAGACCAAAGTCCCTTCATCCTTCAGGAAATGGCCCACTTGTCAGCAACCTGGCTCCCAGGAACAAAGGCCTTAGGTCATTACCACAGTATGGACTCTGACACATTCTGGTGGGCCACCTCCCCCAGAGTTCCTCAATTCACACCCCCAAATGAAGTGTCATTGGACCTGGACACCTTTGAAGTCCCCTAGTCGATTGCCAGGGGTTTGAAATGTCCGTGCATGATGAGGACCTGGTGGGAGGTGGCATTTTCCTTCCCCTCATCCCGCAGTTTAATGTAGGGTAGTGACAGCTGTCTTCCTTTCCAGCTGCCAGGGTTGTTGTGCCACTGTAGTCGCAGCTTCTTCCAGAAGCCATCCTCTGAAGCAAATGGCCCTCTACCCCAGAGCACAGTGCCCAGTGGAACTTTCTGTGGGCCTAGAAGTGGCCTATTGTTGTATCACTAGCCATTAGCTTGAGGTGAGGCTGGTGGCACTTGAGGAACTCACTTGTACATTTTATTTAACTTTAATGAAGTTACATAGCCAAATGTGGCCATTGGCTATGGGACAGAGAGCAAAAGGATAAATGCCTGGCTCGTGAGACTACATGGTACTATCTACAAACTCCCCACCTCCCAAATGTAGCAGGGTGCTTGAGGTCCAGGAAAGTCCTTGAACCCCAAACCCTAGGTTTATTTCTTATTTTAATCAAGGAATTGAATAAATAAAGACTGGGAAGGATAATTATTAAATTACTATATTTAAAGAGAGACTAATTGAGATGGGGCCGGGGTATGATGGAGAATGGAGATTCAAAGGGGAAAGTGGGGGGAGGGAGGGTATTACCATGGGGTATTTTTTTATAATCATGGAAGTTGTGATTAAAAATTTGGAAAAAAATAAATTATTATATTTATTGAGGGAAGTACAAAGCCAAGGAAAGGCACCCACATGGCTAGAGATCCCACATGGAGGGCCTGGGAAAACCATGGAAAGAAAAGAGAGAAAAGAAAGTTCAAGGAACTCTTGCCATGTGGGGAGCTGGAAGGGATAAAGAACCCATGTGGAAAGTAAGGGCTAGGGGGCGCTACCCTCAGCTCAACCGGACTGGGCCTGGACCCCCAGCCCTCTCATTTCTTTTGAGATGAAGTCTCATGTGGCCCAGGCTGACATCAAACTTAGTAAGGAGTTGAGGATGACCTTGAACTTCTAAATCTTCTCCCTCCACCTCTCAAAGTGCTGGGACTACAGGCATGTGCCACCACACCCAGCTGTTTAAGATACCTGTTTGCAGGTTTGTAGTGGCTAGAGGCCCTGGCACACCCATTCTCATTCTTTCCCCCTTCTCTCTCTCTCACTGCCTCTTTCATATGTGTGTATATGTATGTATGTATGTGTGTATATATATATATAGATAGATTAAAGGTGTGTGCCACCACGCCCGGCTTCTTTTTATCCTTTCTGTATGTCCCATATACATTATAAATTGGCCTCATTTAACATGGTGGGAGCCTATGCTAGGAATTACAATCAGGAGGTAACAGTCCCCCAAAGAGTCAACTGTGCAGTTTTAGTTCTGAATGGTAAATGGGGTAAGGGTAAAGGGGAGGAGGTTCAGGGCTCAGAAGCAGCTGAGGCAGGTCTGACCGTGTTGGGAAAGGGGACCCTGGTTGACCTAACTTCCCACCCACCTTCTCTGGCACATCATTCCAGTCACCGTTTTGTTGTGTAACAAATTACTTCAACATTTAGTGACTGGAAAGGATTGTCTAGATCAGGCATTCCATCTTCTTTTTATTGCTGGGGATTGCGGCTGCTAAACATTGCCACACCCAGCCTGTACTGGGACCCAGCATTTCAAGGGTCCAGTAGGCAAGGTAGAAACTTCATAGGCTTTATGACCTGGCTCTGGGAATCGCTCAATTGCACCTCCACGGTGTTGCCTGAAACAGTTGCAGACCTGTCCTCATTCAAGGAAGGAAGGAGAGACCACATATCAATGGGACTATCACTGTCACATTGTAGAAGAGGACACGAGATGGGTGATATTGAGATAGCCATTTCTGGAAAACACACTCTTTAACTTGCACAAGTTTCCCAAGCCTCATGGTGAGCGCAGTGGGGGCTGACAGAGTCATCTTTGTGAGGCATTCCTCTTGATGGCCGGTCACTGGCTTGGCCGGTCACTGGCTCTGACGGTCTGAATGTTTGGGTCTCTCCATACTTTACCTGTGGATACCTAATCCCTGAAGGCAGGTGGGGCCTTGGGGAGGCAATTAGGTCACATTAGTGCTTTCATAAAAGACGCCCAAGGGAACTTGTTCATCCCTGCTTCTATGTATCCCTGAGGATACACAGGCACCATCTGGGAAGCAGACAAACCCTTACCAGGCAGAGAGTCTGTTGGGGGCCTTGAACTTAGACTTCTACCCTTCAGCACAGAGAGCGATGAATGTCTGTCATTTAGAAGATGGTCATTGTTACTGCAGCTTATGCTGCCTCCAGCCTAAGTGCAGTGGGCTGTGCAAGGAAGAGGCAAAGACAACCCCGGCAAGAGAGCTCCGCATAGGACAGTGTCCCAGGAGACACCGCAGGAAGCACCACCCGCTACTGACTGTGTGGTTCACCATTGTGTACCTTATCTCTAAATGGAGAATCCCAAGCCTTGCCTCAGGACAGTTGAGAGAGGCAGGTTCTGGAAGGTGGCTAAAGTTATAAGTGAACACTCCAGCAGATGGTGGCTGTTATAATGTTTTGAGGGTTTTTTTTTTTTTTTTCCGTTTTGGCTGTGCTGGGGATAAAATCCAGGGCCTTGCAAGCATTCCATCACTGAGCCGCGCCCCAGCCTTGGTAGCTATTATATTTGTATTTATTTCCCAACTCCTTGTGCAACCAAAATTCAAGAATCTGTGGCATGGTATTAGTAATAGATTACTGAGTAACAAGTCACCCTCAAACTTAGTGACTTAAAAGAAGTCTTTAATAAAAAAACAAAACAAAACAAAACAAAACAGAAAACCCCTTTTTGGTTTCTGTGACTCAGAACAGAGCTGGAGTGGACAGCTGGGCTTGAAATGATGGCTCAAGTGGTTGAGTCAGAGGCTGGCCAGCACCCAAAACACCTACTTCCAAGGGAGTCATTCTCTGGGGACCATATATATAGAGAGCCTGAGTGTCTTCATGCGATAGTAGTTGGCATTTCCCAGATTTTTTTTTTTTTTTTTACTTCTTACATTTTGTTTACTTATTTATTTATTTATGAGAGAGATCGAGAGAGTGAAAGAAAGAAATTATGGATGTGCCACTTGCTTACTGCCCCTGCAAATGAACTCCGGGCACATGTGCCATTTTGTGCATCTGGCTTTACGTGGTTACTGGGGAATTGAACCCGGATAGTCAGGCTTTACAACCAAGAGCCTTTAATCACTGAGCCATCTCCCCAGCCCTCTTTTTTTAAATGTTTTTTTTTCTCAATTTTTATTAACATTTTCCATGATTATAAAAAATATCCCATGGTGCTACCCTCCCCCCCCCACTTTCCCCTTTGAAATTCCATTCTCCATCATATCCCCTCCCCATCTCAATCACTCTCTCTTTCATTTTGATGTCATGATCTTTTCTTCCTCTTATGATGGTCTTGTGTAGGTAGTGTCAGGCACTATGAGGTCATGGATATCCAGGCCATTTTATGTCTGGAGGGAGGATGTTGTAAGGAGTCCTACCCTTCCTTTGGCTTTTACATTCTTTCTGCCACCTCTTCCGCATTAGACCCTGAGCCTTGGAAGGTGTGATAGAGATGTTACTCAATTCTCCAGTCACTTCTTTCCAGCACTATGATACCTTCTGAGTCATCCCAAGGTCACTGCCATCTGAAAAGAGGAGATTCTCTACCCAAAGTGAGAGTAGCATTAATATAAGGGTATAAATATTAAGAGAAGTGCTTACTGGGCAGTTTGATAAGCATAGTATATACATTTTTCCAGACATCAGCAGATGTTACACCCCTAGGGCTCATGACTACCCCTGTTTTAAGTTTTCTTTTTTTTTTTTTTTTTGGTTTTTTGAGGTAGGGTCTCACTCTAGCCCAGGCTGACCTGGAATTCACTATGGAGTCTCAGGGTGGCCTCGAACTCACGGCGATCCTCCTACCTCTGCCTCCCGAGTGCTGGGATTAAAGGCGTGCGCCACCACGCCCGGCTTGTTTTAAGTTTTCAGTATCAGGGATGTATTCCCTCCCATGGAGCGGGCCTCCAGTCCAATTGGAGGGCAGTTGGTTTCCACCATGACAGACGTGCCACTATTGCACCCGTTGGCTCATTTGGCCTGGCTGGCCAATTATAAGGCTTGCAGTGTCCACTGTTGAGTATCTTCACTGGTGATATCTCTTTCTCCCATTGAACTAAATGTAGAATGGCTTCTTCCAGCTTTCTCTCAGCTGGTCTACATGGAGGAGGTTATCAGCTCAGTTCCAGCAGAATTTCTCAGTGGCCTTGCCACCCAAGTATGTGGAGTTTTCAGCAATAGGGTCTTACCATCTATTCCTGGTGGGAAACCAAGGGCCTTGGCAATGGCCTATAATGTTTTGGGGGCATCAGGGACCTCCCTGGCCAACAACTCACTGGAGGTATCCCATCCCTGGCACTGAAAATTTTCTAACAACAATCTATGGCTCCTGAGTGTTCCATTGTCCAAAACCAGAGGATTCCATATGATTTATTTGCGTCCTCTTAGATTTTGATTAGCCCTCCGTCCACCTTTCCTTTACTCAATCTCTTCCCCTGACCTCACTTAGGCCTTTTCACCCCATTAATCTATTCTTCTACTTACATATATACAATATCAACCTATTAAGTACCCTCCTCCCTTCCTTTCTCTTCCCTTTATATCTCCTTTTTAACTTACTGGCCTCTGCTACTGAGTTTTTTCCTTCTCACACAGAAGTCCAATCATCTGTAGCTAGGATCCACATATGAGGGAAAACATGCTGTGCTTGGCTTTCTGGGCTTCGGTTACCTCACTTAGTATAATCCTTTCCAGATCCATCCATTTTCCTGCAAATTTCATAACTTCATCTTTCTTTACCGCTGAGTAGAACTCCATTGTATAAATGTGCCACATCTTCATTATCCACTCGTCAGTTGAGGGATTAAATGTTTTTTGTTTGTTTGTTTGTTTTATTTTTTGAGGTAGGGTCTCACTCTAGCTCAGGCTGACCTGGAATTCACTATGTAGTCTCAGGGTGGCCTCAAACTCACGGCAATCCTCCTACCTCTGCCTCCCAAGTGCTGGATTAAGGGTGTGTGCCACCACACCCAGCAGGTTTAAAATTATTTTAATACAATGGACAATTTCCATACATGGACATGATTCAAGGTCATCCTCAGCTACCTAGCAAGTTGAGGCCAACCTAGGCTACATGAGACTCTGTCTCAAAAAAGTATAATTTTCCCCCCAAATACTTATTTATTTGCAAGCAGAGAGAAATAGAAGAGGGATAAAGAGAATGGGCACACCACAGCCTCCAGCAAATGGACTCCAGATGCGTGCGCCACTTTGTACATCTGGCTTGACATGGCTACTGGGGAATTGAACTTGGGTCCTTAGGCTTTGCAGGCAAAATGCTGAGCCATCTCTCCAGCCCAGAAACTATATGTTTTATATTTGAATTTTTTCTTGGATAAGGAGGATTTGCAAATGGAAACGTTTAAGTGCTTTGGAGCAGGTTTCTTTAGGAGAGCTGGAATCTGGGTGTGTCTTCATCCCTACTAGATTCCCAGAGCCAAGCTTAAAACCTGACTCAGAGCATTCCACAAGCGTCTGTCTTTCTAGTCTCCAAGGTCTCTTGTGCACTCTGCCTTTGTTAACAGTGGTCTCAAGCTTAAATTTTTTTTTAAATCTATTTGAGAGAGAGAGAGAGAGAGAGAAAGCAGGAGAGAGAGAGGAAGAGGGAGAGAGAGAGAGAGAGCAAGCAAAAGTGAGAGAATGGGTGCACCAGTGGCTCTAGCCACTTCAAACAAACTCCAGACGCGTGCATTGTCTTGTGCATCTGGCTTTACATGGATCCTGGGGAATCAAACCTGGGTCCTTTGCTTTGCAGGCAAGTACCTTAACCACTAAGCAATCTGTCCAGTCCAGGTCTCAAGCTTTGAAAGAGGCTCCATCACCTGTAGGTGGCTACAGAGAAAAGTTAGGGTCCTCAAGTCTGAGAGCTCTCCGCTTTTCCTCAGTACAGAATCTCCATCCAGAGCTCAGCCTTGGGCTCGGAGTATATTCTTGGAGAGGCCACTTCTTGGAAAACACAAATAAGTGTCCTACAAGGCAGAGAATTGTGCAAGCCCTGGGAAAGTACTATGACCATGTGTCGAGGAGCTCACATCCTACTGAGGGTGGCTGAAGGTCCTGGGGTTCCGACTGTATGGAGAAGGACTAGCCACAGTCGGTGTGTTGAATATGCAGCATGTGTCAGGGCCCTGAGATAGAGGGGTGGGAAGTGGGTTCTAAGGCTGCTGAACAGCAGGGCCAGGAAAGATAAGGAACACAGGTCAACTCCAAATTTCAGAGCAGTGTGATAACCAAGACAGCCATAGGGAGAAGGTGAGGCTGGGGTGGAGAACAAGGAGCAGGCAGCCTACAAGTGTCTATGCAAAAGTCATGAGGGTCTTAACCAAGGCCACAACCCCGGGAAAGGAGTGGGAGGGCAGGGGAGGCAGGTTGAACAGATATTGCAATATGAATTTGACCAGACTAGACGCCTAGGTTAGCTTAGAGGGTAGGTTTAGGGGCAATGGCGAATGAGTGGCTCCACCTGTGAATGTTTACTCAGTGTCCTGGTGTCAGAAAGCCTGGACTTCAGCTCACTTTTAACCAGGATGTCATCCACGCAGGCAACATAAAGCTTAGTCTGGGGTGAGGCCCAGCCACTTCTGCCTCGAAGCAGGCCACCTACTCTGCAGAGAAGCACAAAGGAACAACCCTCTCATTTCACAGGTTACCAAGCCCCTGAATATCTATCTCTTCCCTTTTAATTGTCCTTTCTTTTACAGGCAGAGCAACCCAAGATCTCTAGTTCAGAGAGGCCCGTTATCTTCTCTCAGGTCTAGAAACACTGGAGCAGGCCTGGAGCCCTATTGTTCTAATGTGCAGTTATGTCTTTTTTTTTTAATATTGGGCTGGGGAGATGGCTTAGTAGTTAAGGCACTTGCCTGCAAAATCAAAAGACCCAGGTTCAATTCCCCAGGACACAAGTCAGCCAGATGCACAAGGTAGCACATGCATTTGGAGTTTGTTTGCAGTGGCTGGAGGCCCTGGGTGTGCCCCCCCTCCCTCTTTCTCTCTCTCAAATAAGTAAAAATAAAATATTTTAAAAATTATTTACTTCAAAAAATAAACAAAAAACAAAAAAGCTGGGTGTGGTGGCACACGCCTTTAATCCCAGCACTCGGGAGGCAGAGGTAGTAGGATCGCCATGAGTTTGAGGCCACCCTGAGACTACATAGTGAATTCCAGGTCAGCCTGGGCTCGAGTGAGACCCTACCTCGAAAAAAACAAAAACAAAAAAAGTTATTTACTTATTTATTTATTTATAAGGGGAGAGAGAATAAGGGTGCACCAGGGCCTCCAGCCACTGCAAATGAACTCCAGATGCATGCATTTTATGCATCTGGCTTTATATTGGGTACTGGGGAATTGAACCCGGGTAGTTTAGCATTGCAGGCAAGTGTCTTAAACCACTCAGCCATCTTCCCAGCCCTGCAGTTGAGTTGTGTTCCAACACACTGCACTGCTCTCAGGTCTCATGGCTTCCATATTAAAGCATTCATATAGAATCAAGTTCACAAGTGTTTGCAGAGGTCCTCTTGAGCCTGTGCAAGGTGGCTACATTGGCAGGTTTGATGTGAAACAGCTCTGGGGATACTGACAGAAATGTGGCTGGTTGAAGTAGGAGGATCACAAGTTTGAGACTAGCGTAAGTTAGCAAGATCCTCAAACTCTTCCCCACAAAGGTGTAGGATATGGTGGACTAGTAACTGGGCAAGGGAATGATAGAGAGATGGATTGGACCTGTTCATCACAAATGGGTCCCTGATATTAGATCAACATGGCTGGCCCCAGCTCACAATGCCCAGGAGTTGTTGTTTCATTATTGGTTTTGAGGCAGTGTTCCATGTATTCCAGCCAGGCTGGCCTTCAACTTGCTATGTATCCAAAGACGACTTTGAACTCCCACCTCTACCTCCAAAGTGCTGGGAGTTCAGACATGATGCCTGACTTATGTGCTTGTGGAATTGAACCCAGAGCCTCATGCATACTGTATGGGGTATCTACCAGTTCAGCTACCAGCCCATCTCTGCTTTCTCCCTTGCAGGTTGTGGTGCAAGTTCAGGAACTTGACCTCACCTTTCTGGGTTGTGTCTTGTTCGTTGCTCACTCTCTGCAGTACAGACCTCCCCCTCTCTTTACAGGTCTTCTCTTTTGGAAATGGATGGCCCGGGTACTATCAGGACCCAACAGGGAGCTATACATTCCATCTTCTTAATTCCTTTCCCCACCTCCTTTTGCAGCTGGAAGACCTAAGTGCTTTTAGTGACAAACTCCCTAGATGATCAAGACCGAACTTTCTCCAAAATCAGCACCTTTTCATGCTATATTAGCATTTATTGGTTTGATATTTGCACCTGGCAAAGAAGCACCCAGGCACTGGATCCTTGGGAGCACAAGCCTTCAACTGGAATGGTTGCTAATTGCCCCTCCTTTTCTTCTCTCAGCAGCTCCCCCATTTGTCACCTGCCTTGTCCCCCATTCCCAGCCCATTTTTAAAAAAAGTTTGTAAGAGTTATCTCATAGATCAAAAGCGCTTCTGATAATCAGGGACCTGCCCAGAGGATCAGAAGGGCTCCTTATTACAAAAGGCCTGGCAGCGAATTGGTAGTGAGCACACACAGATGGCTTCTCTTGTGGAGTGTAATATCCTTGAAGGCTGCCATCTTGAGGACCCTGGGCAGCAGGCTCTCCAGTAAGGCTGTCTAATCTGCAATTAATAAGAAGCCCCCTTCTTTCTCTCTGTCTGCTGCAGTGGGAGAAGGTGGAGGAATTATGCAGGGTCTGAAGGGCAGGTCTGAAGGGCACATAGTAAGGAGGAAAACTGTCCCTTTCAAATTCTGCCACAGATTTGGCCAAGAGGACAGCTGTGGACATGGAGGTTGTGACGTAGTGGGAAGCTGTAGGGTCCCCAGCTCAGAGGACAGCTAGCACCGGCCCACGGAGTCGGGGCTGCTGTGTGCCTGGCCTGGGGCATTTGCTCTCTTCTCTGGATCTGGGTGTCATTTTGGGATTGTGAGAGTTCCTTCCCTCATGGGCTGGTTGTGAGGATTGACATCAGGTATGTTTAGGACTTTGGGTCTCCTGCAGACCCTGTGTAGGTTTAGGAGTTGGCTGTTCCTGGTATTTATGCAAACATGTGACTCCATGTTTTTTTTTTTATTATTGACAACTTCCATAATTAGAGAAAATAAACTATGATAATTCCTTCTCCCCACTTTCCCCTTCACAAGAGCACTCTCCTTCATATCCCCCCCCCATCTCAATCAGTCTCTTTTATTTTGATGTCATCATCTTCTCCTCCTGTTATGAGGGAGAGAGAGAATAGGCACATGTCAGGGCCTCCAGCCACTGCAAACGAACTCCAGATGTGTGTGCCCGCTTGTACATCTGCCTAACGTGGGTCCTGAGGAATTGAACCTGGGTCCTTTGTCTTTGCAGGCAAGTGCCTTAGCCACTAAGCCATCCCTCCAGCCTTCTTACATTCTTTTCTCCACCTCTACTGCAATGGACCCTGAGCCTTGGAAGGTGTTATAGAGATGTTTCAGTGCTGAGAACCCATCTGTCAGTTCTCAGCACCATGGTGACTGCTGAGGTCACCACCATCTGAAAAGAGAAGCTTCTCTAACCAAAAGTGAGAGTATCATTAATATATGGGTATCAACATTAAGAGAAGTGCTTACCAGGAAGTTTAATGAGCATAATATATGCATTTAGCCAGACACCAGTAGGTGTTATACTCCTAGGGCTCCTGACTACCCCTGTTGTAGGTTTTCAGTATCCGGGATGTATTCTCTCCCATGGAGCAGGCCTCCAGTCGAATTAGAGAGTGGTTGGTTTTCCCCAGAACAGACACGCCACTATTGCACACATTGGCTCATTTGGCCTGGCTGGCCAAACTCAAGGCTTGCGGTGTCCACTGATTTCACCACTGATGACTTCTCTCTCTCCCATGGAACTGCATGCAGTGTAGCTTTTTCTAGCTTTCTGTCAGATGGTCTACAGGGAGGAGGTTTTTAGCTCAGCTCCAGCTTCAATTCGCAGTGATGCTGCAGCCCAAGCACATGGGTAACTCAATGTTTTGTGGGACTTAAGTCCTTAATGTTTGTCAGAACTTCCAGTATATCCAGATGATACTGTCTTCTGTGTTTTCTCCCCTCCCTTCCTCCCTCCCTTTCTTTCTCTCTTTCTTCCTTCCTTCCTTCCTTCCTTCCCTTCCCTTCCCTTCCCTTCCCTTCCCTTCCCTTCCCTTCCCTTCCCTTCCCTTCCCTTTCCTTCCTTCCTTCCTTCCTTCCTTCCTTCCTTCCTTCCTTCCTTTCTTTCTTGGTTTTTAGAGGTAGGGTCTCGCTCTAGCCCAGGCTGAGCTGGAATTCACTATGTAGTCTTAGGCTGGCCTTGAATTCACAGCAATCCTCCTACCTCAGCCCTCTGTGGATTTTCAAAGGGCAGTCTCTTGTCCCATCCTCAGGGGCATGCTACTTAAAGCGGGGGCCTAGGATCTGCAGTGGTGACAGTTGTAGCAATAGCACTGGGGAGGCTGTGAGAAAGGCAAATGCTCTGACTCACCCTAGCTCTCCTGAGTCCTCGTCTGGGTTGAACATCCTCCAATGACACATGTTATAGAGCCCCTGAGAAATAAGTGATGTGGAAATGACAACTTGCATTCTGAAGAGGAGAAAATGCCCTCAGGAAAAAACAAAACAAAACTGGTGATTAGCCAGGTGTGTGGTGCATGCTTGGAATCCCAGGACTTGGGAAGGTGAGGCAGGAGGATTTCTATGAGTTTGTGAGGCCAACCTAGAGTACATAGTGAGACCACTGTCTGAAAATAAATACACAAATGAATAAAAATAAAGAACTGGCCGGGCATAGTGGCACACGCCTTTAATCCCAGCACTCAGGAGGCAGGGGTAGGATTGCCATGAGTTCGAGGCCACCCTGAGTCGCCCTAATGAATTCTAGGTCAGCCTGAGCTAGAGTGAAACCCTACCTTGAAAAACCCCAAGGAGTAAGGGACATTGACCCATGAAATTTAGTTAGGATGACAAGGAGGCTGGAGAGACAATGCCGTGTCAATAGACACAAACATTCCTTTGTTAAAGTAGAATCTTCAAAAGGTTAGAAAGCTTGTCTCTCGTGCAAGTATAAAATGATCATATGTCAAAGATTTAATTTAACTCATTAATTCATGAGGGGGCCTGTAGGTTGTTAAAACCAGTCTAAAATGGGAATATAGGGGGCTAGACAATTTAACAGAAGAATGTTAGGATGACACGGCTGGTTAGAAATTATTTCCATCTCTACTAGATGAAAAAAAAAATCTCAAAGTTAACCTTTGACCCTGGGGGAAGGGATGGAAAATAGCCTAGCCGCAGGAAGTCAATCAAAAGTGCAAGCCCAGTTTTCTATGAAAAGAACACCCAGTAATCTCTTTTGCCTATTTCCAATTTGGGGTAATTTTTCCTGACACTGCCCTTGGTGAGTCCTTGAGAATCCCGAAATAGCTGTTGCCTGAGAATTACTTTTGGAATGGAATGCGGGCTTTGGAAGGAAAGTGGCTGGGGGGACGACCAGACCCCTCTTGAATCAGACCCGCTCACCTTCCCTCAGTCTTGTGCTCCCAGAGGGTGCAGGTCACGTCACACACAGGACAATGACTGCTCTCAGGAAGGAGACAAAGAGGCCTGTTCCTGGCTTTTCATTCCCTTTAACCTTGGCCACTGCACAGAGGGAAATGCTGGATCTGCAAACATACACAGCCTTATCCAAAATATTTCCCCCCCTTTTATAGTTCTTGCCAATATTGTTAATCTGTGGGTTGACTTCAGACCAAAATAAATCTCTCAGCTCTGGCCACTAGCTAGCTAATTTTACTTTGAAACCAGGGACTAGAAAATGCAGGTCCTCAGCTGACCATTCTGTGTTTATTTTGCTTTCTCACTGCTGCACTTAAAAAGTTACATTTGGAGCTGGAGAGATGGCTTAGCGGTTAAGGTGCTTGCCTGCAAAGACAAAGGTCCCAGGTTCGATTCCCCAGGACCCATGTAAGCCAGATGCACAAGGTGGCACAAGTGTCTGGAGTTCATTTGCAGTGTCTGTATGCCCTGGCACACTCATTCTCTCTCTCCCCTTCTCTCTCCCTTTCTCTGTCAAATAAAAATCAAATAAACAAATTAAAAAATTATATCTGGGGGCTAGGGAGATAGCTCAGAGGTTAAAGGCTTGCAAAGCCTGACAGCTTAGGTTAAATTCCTCAGTACCCATGTAAAGCCAGATGCACAAAATAGTAGCACATGCGTCTGGTGTTTGAAGTGTCAGGATGTTTTGGCATGCATGAATGCTCATGTGTGCACACATACGTGCAAATAAATAAAAAATATATTTTATTTTGGGCTGGAGAGATGGCTTAGTGGTCAAGGCGCTTGCCTGCAAAGCCAAAGCACCAGTGTTCAATTCCTCAGGACCCACGTAAGGCAGATGTACAAGGTGGTGCATGTATCTGCAGTTCATTTGCAGCAGATGGAGACTCTGGCATGCCCATTCTCTCTCCTCCTTCTGTCTATCTGCCTCTCAAATAAATTTAAAAAATTTAAATGTTTTGTTTATTTATTTGACAGAGTATGAGAAAGAGGCAGAGAGAGAGAGAAAGAATGGGCACACCAAAGCCTGCATGCAGCCCTGCAAACAAACTCCAGATGCATGTACCACCCAATGCATCTGGCTGTTATGTGGGTAATGGGGAATCAAACTTGGGTCCTTTGGCTTTGCAGGCAAGTACTTTAACCGCTAAGCCATTTCTCCAGCCCCCACAAATATTATAGGCTTTTAAATTTTTATTTATTTATTTTTTATTAACATCTTCCATGATTGTAATCAATATCCCATGGTAATGCCCTCCCTCCCCCCACTTTCCCCTTTGAAACTCCATTCTCCATCATATCCCCTCCCCTCCCAACCAGTCTCTCTTTTATTTTAATGTCATGATCTTTTCTTCCTATTATGAGGGTCATTTGTAGGTAGTGTCAGGCACTGTGTGGTCATGTATATCCAGGCCATTTTGTGTCTGGGGGAGCACATAATAGGGAGTCCTACCCTTCCTTTGGCTCTTACATTCGTTCCACCACCTCTTGTGCAATTTAGTTGTTTTTTTTTTGTTTGTTTGTTTGTTTTCCAAGGTAGGGTTTCAGTCTAGCCCAGGACTTGGAATTCACTATGTAGTCTCAGGGTGGCCTTGAACTCATGGTGATCCTCCTACCTCTGCCTCCCAAGCGCTGGGATTAAAGGCATGAGTCACCATGCCCGGCCCCCAAACTATTTTTTTAAATTTTTTGTTTATTTTTATTTATTTATTTGAGAGCAACAGACAGAGAGAGAAAGAGGCAGAGAGAGAAAGAGAGAGAATGGGTGCTCCAGGGCCTCCAGCCACTGCAAATGAACTCCAGACGCATGCACCCCTTTGTGCATCTGGCTAACGTGGGTCCTGGGGAATTGAGCCTCAAACCAGGGTCCTTAGGCTTCACAGGAAGTGCTTAACCACTAAGCCATCTCTGCAGCCCCCCAAAACTATTTTTAAAAATAAGAATTACATTTGGAAAAGCAGAATTTTAGGCAAAAGAACAAACATGGAGAGAAACAACAATGGAGATGGATAGATGGAAAAATGGCCACTTGCCATTGCCCTCCATGCTTGCTCTTTGCTGGGTCGGGGGCACTGATCATGTCCACTGACCTTTATTTTGTTATGTTTAGAGTTACAGAACATCCCAAAGCAAATGGAGTCATAGCCATTTGGGAAGCATCTTCTTAAGGGTCTTGGAAAAATTGCCCTTGAAGTTTCAATAGGCTAGTCAGCTCTGAATGGCCTCTGTCTTTAGTGCTGGGGACTATTATCATTAAATATTTTATTGATTTATTTGCAAGCAGAAGAGATAGAAGGAAGACAGAGCGAATGGGTGTGCCAGGGCCTCCAGCCACTGCAAATGGACTCCAGATGCATGTGCCACCTTGTGCATCTGGTTCCACATGGGCACTGGGGACTCAAACTCGGGTCATTAGGCTTTTTCACTGAGCAATCTCTTCAAGTCCACATTTGATCACTCTTGACCTCATTACCTATATGTAGGTAAGGATAACCTTGAACTTCTAATACTCTTACCAGTTTTATGTGGTTCTGGGGATTGGACCCAGGGCTTCATACATGCTACATAAGCACTATCCTAGCTGAGCTATATCTCCAACCCATGTGAAAACATGTAGGATGCCCAGTCTCAAAGGAGGCATGTAGGATGTGGAGAGACTTACTTGTTAGTCCTGGAAGAGACCTTGAAGGGCATCTAGTCCAACCTTGCCAGTCCAGAGGCAGGACTATCCAGTGGCTGGGAGCATAGACTTAGAGCTACCAAGCCTGTTTGAACCTGCCTCCACCAGCTATGTGATCTATCCTCCACCTCAGCTTCCGGATCTTTAAAATGAGTGTAGTGATAATGACATTTGAATCATAGGACTATAGTGGGGACTAAATGACTTAACATAGTAAGCACTGAATACGGATATGAGAGGGCAGGGGGTGTGGCTCAGTTGGTAGTGTTTGCCTAGCATGCACACAAGTCCCGGGTTTGACCCACAACACTACATAAACCAGGTATTCTGGTGTAAACCTGAAATCTTAGCATTTTGGAGGTAGCTGCAGGAGGGTCAGGAGTTTTAAGTCCAGCTTTGGCTACATAGGAAGTGACAGGTCAGCCTGGGCTACATGATATCCTGTCTCAAAAAACAAAACCAAAACCAAAACAGAAGGTCCTTCAGGGAGTTGGCAAACTGAGTTGAATTCCACGAAAAAAAGAAGAAATGTTATTGCCTTTCGGAAATTTTGACTAATTACAGTTTTCTTTGCCCATCTTACATCCTATTTGCTTCACACTTGGAGAGACTCCCAATGTGGAAGTCGGAGCCATGTGTTCTTGTCTAGGTGCACCTCTAGCTGACAGTGACCTTGATAGAGGTTAGTCATTTGAGGGCTGGATGGTGTGTGGGATTCCCGTTGGTACTAATGGCTAAGCAATTTGAAATTAGCGTCTTAAGTCCCCATTCAAGTTAAGCCTATCTTTTTCCTACAGGAATTTTCCCCCACTGTTTTGTCAGTGCAAAACACAGCTCTCACTCCAAAGGGAATAAGAGATGGTTTATTCTGAGCCAAATATTAGTGACCATGGCCCCCAAATAGATTCAGGTTATCAGGTATGACATGTTCTGCCATTAAATGATTTTTTTTTTTTTTGAGGTAGGGTCTCACTCTAGCTCAGGCTGATCTGGAATTCACTATGTAGTCTCAGGGCGGCCTTGAACTCACTGTGATCCTCCTACCTCTGCCTTCCGAGTGCTGGGATTAAAGGCATGTGCCACCACGCCTGGACCCATTAAATGACTTTTTTATTTTAAAATATTTTTATTTATATTTGTTTATTTGAGAGAGGGGAAAAAGGGAGAGAGAGAGAAAGAGAGAGAGGGAGGGGGAGAGAGAAAAGAGAGGATGGGTGTGCCAGGGCTTCCAGCCACTGAAAATGAACTCCAGATGCATGTGCCACCTTGTGCATCTGGCTTACGTGGGTCCTGGGGGGATTGAACCAAGGTCCTTTAGCTTTACAGGCAAGTGCCTTAACCACTAAGCCATCTCTCCAGCCCTTAAATGAATTTTTTATAGTCATACAAATAGAACAAAAGAAAGTCATAAATCAATGCATTCACCAAGTACATTGGTGGGGACATCAGGTAGGCAGGTAACAACAAAGGGCTGAAATCTCTGTTAAACGTCTCACATATCAGCTGGTGATATTCTTAGCTTTGGGGTTGGTGGAAGCTAGTGGTAATACATTTCAAAGGCTGTCCCTGGTAGTCAAAGGGATATTCAGTCAGATACAGAGGTAGGCGATAAATAGCTATTAAAGGGACTAAAGATAGCCCAAGACAATTTTGGCCCTCGGCACAGTGAAGTTCTAATTAGTCAGTATGCAGAATCTTCAATATAGATGTGACTTTTTGGGGGAATTTAGTTCATAGTTTGCTTCTGCCATCTCCCTTTGCACTTTGCCCAAGTGTATTCCATATGCATCAGTGTGCTCTTGCTACTCTCACTCTGTCCCTTCCCTCATTGCTCCCTCTCTTATTGCCCCACCCCCGAGCCTCACAAATGCCACGTTTAATTTGGTCATACATCATCAGTCTTACAGACATCTTGAAATTTACCACATAGACCCCTTGAAGGTAAGGCCTTCATTTGTTCCTTCTCGTGACCCACTTTGAGGGTCTAATAGAATACCTTTTGCACAGTGATATAGTCATTAGAGTTTGTTGACTAGCTCCAAAATGACTTAGAATATTAGATCATATATTATTAAAGCTCCCATTAGTTCATTCAGTACAGATATTATAGATGCCCTCTGAAAGGAACTTAGTATTATTAAACTTCAAAAAGCCTCATAAATGGAGTATTTTACAACAACTACAACTTCTAACTTGAAAACGGGGACATAGGAGTATGGTAGATACATCCCCTACCTTCCTCACTGCTCCCCAGTCCCATCCTCTATCCTCCTTCCCAAACTACAAGTCCAAACTAAATGCTAAACTGCCATATACAGGCGAAATGCGGCATTGTGTCCCAGGTCTACATGAAGTTGTCATTGCCTCCTAGAAGGTACTGGGGATTGAAATGCTTCAAGCTGAGAAGGTGAAGTCAGGTGTGGCATAGAGAAGTGCAACTTACATGGCAAGGCCATAGATAAGGCACTCTGTCACGGTTTAAGACTCATGTATTGAGGACTTGGTTCCAGATGCAGTAGTATTCCGAGGTGGGGCCTTGGGACATGATTGGGTCACGAGTACTCTACTCTCATCATGGTATTGGTTCACTGATTGACTCAGAATTGAATGGACTATTTGGAAGTGGTGGAAACTGTGGGAGGTGGAGCCTAGTTGAAGGACGTTGCTCACTGACAGCATGCCCTGGGACATATATTTTGTATCTGGGGCGCGCTCTCTCTCTCTCTCCCTACCTCCCTCTGCTTCTGGCCACCATAAGTTGAACAACTTTGCTCTGCCACCATAATCCACCTCACCACAGGCCCAGAAATAATGGAGCCAGCTGACCGTGGACTGAACTCCCTAAAAACATGAGCCAAAATCAATTTTTCCTCCTAAGTTGTTTCCCACTATTATTATTATTATTAAATATATTTATTTATTTATTTGACAAAGAAAGAGGGAGAGAATGGGTGCGCCAGGGCCTCCAGCCACTGCAAATGAACTCCAGACATGTGCCCCCCTTTGTGCATCTGGCTAACATGGGTCCTGGGAAATTGAACCTGGGTCCTTTGACTTTGCAAGCAAATGTCCCTCCATCCCGTTTCCCATTATTTTGACACAGCAACTGAAAGCTGATTAATGTACACTATAATTAACAGCTATAGCCAAGTCACCAGCCAGCAGCCAATAGGAACTGCTAGCCTTATCAGTGAACATCGCTTTGCTTGTTTGTTTGAGGTAGGTTCTCGCTCTAGCCCAGGCTGACCTGGAATTTATTATGCAGTCTCAGGGTGGTCTCGAGTTCATGGTGATCCTGCTACCTCCTCGGCTTCCCAAGTGCTGGGATTAAAGGTGTGAGTCACCACACCCAACTGAATGCACCATCTTTCATGTCCAACCCTGTTCAGCCTTCAGATAACTCCAAGCAGACACTTGACTGCAATGGCATGAGAAACCCAGAGTAAAAGCCTCCAGTTGAATCTAGTCAACTATAAGGGATAATAACAAAGTATCATATGAAGATACTAAGTTTGGGGGTGCCATGCAATAAGAAGTAATCAGGGCAATACTAACTTTGGTTGGGCATATGAGGAATGTACTGACACATGGTTTTTACAATCTTGGTTTTAGATTCAGGGTCCCTCAACATCACAAGGTGACACTATTTCAGTTCACACCTGCTGCATTGGATCAAAACACTTTCTTGCACAGAGAGAGAGAGAGAGAGAGAGAGCGCACATTTCCTGACAGGTGTCCCCTTGCATCTGTGTGACTGGAGAACTCAGTGTCTCACACATTCTAGCTCAGTGTTTGGTGCCCATTTCAGGCCTTGAGGAAAAAGCCATCCTGTTGTCTTCAGCTGTTTCGGTAGGTAGGACTATGATATACAGCAAACATCCACTCACCCTTCTCCTCTTTCTTCTTCCCTTTCTTCCTTCTTTCTTTCTTTTCTTTATCTTTCCATGTAGCATGTAGCCCAGACAGTCCTTGACCTTGCTATGTAAACAAGGATGACCTTCAACTAGTAAACCTCCTGCTTCTACCTCCTAAGCACCAAAATTACAGGTGTTGGCCATCATGCCTAGTTTCTTCATATACTGTTTTTAAAAATGTTTTATTTATTTATTTGCAAGGAGAGAGAGTGAAAGACAAAGAGAGAGAGAGAGAGAGAGAGAGAGAGAGAATGAGAATGGGTGCACCAGGGCCTCTAACCACTGCAAATGAACTCCAGATGCATGTACCACTTTGTGCATCTGGCATAGGTACTGGGGAATTGAACCTGGGTCATTAGGCATTGCAAGCAAGCACCTTAACAAGTGAGTCATCTCTCTAGTCCCCCCTTTTTAAAAAAAGGTATTTTATCTTTATTTACTTATTTGTCAGAGAAAGAGGGAGGGAGGGAGAGAGAGAGAGAGAGAGAGAGAATGGGTGCGCCAGGGCATCCAGCCACTGCAAACGAACTCCAGACATGTGTGCCCTCTTGGGCATCTGGCTAACGTGGGTCCTGGGAAATCGAACCCAGGTCCTTTGGCTTTGCAGGGAAGCACCTTAACTACTAAGCCATCTCTCCAGCGTCCCCTGCCTTTTGAGAAAAGGTTTAATGAGGCCCAGGCTGTCCTGAATGCACTATGTAGAGCAGACTGACCTAGAACACATGGCTGTCTGCTTGCTTCACTCTCCTGAGTGCCGGGGTAATAGGAGTGAGCAACCATATTTTCTTTCAGCTACCCTCTTGTATTGTCACCATCATTTTTGAGACAGGATTTCATATAGCCCAAGCTGGCCTGAGACTGGCTGTGTAGTCCTGTTTCCTCCAAACTGAAACATTTTATCCTGGAGGGAGACTCCCTAGGAGATAACCAATGGAATCATAGGCTCCTTAAGACATAGGAAGTTCTGAAGCTCTTTAAGGCGCAGGAGGTAACCATGGTTCCGTACCTCATAAGTCTCAGGAAGCTCCTGAAAATGAAAAGATCCACAAGGTCCCTCCCCACTGTTATACAAGAAGCCAGCTCTGCTTGGGAGAAGTCTCTCTGAACAGTGTGCAAGTTGTGTGTTAGCTCCCTTGGGTCACCACCTATGGTGGGGTGGGCTTTTCAGAGGTGCAGCTGTCTTAGTCATCCATGCTCTTGTAAGTAACCCCTCACCCATACTCCTGTATGTAACTGCACTAAACTCATTGGTTCACCAAGTTGGACGTTTGTGTAATCATTACTTTGGTCTGTTGTCAGTGCCCTATCTAGGATGAGCAGATGCTTTTTGCATCTCCCCAGGAAACGTTGACAAGTCTAGACTGGTCTCAAACTCTCGTTTCTCTTGCTTCAGCCTCCTTAATGCTGGGATGACAGGCATGTTCCAATATGCTGGGCCTAACCACTTTTATTAGTAATAATTTTACATATAATAAGTGGAACCTTTTAAAAATATTTTATTTATTTTATTTGAGTGAGTGGGTGAGAAAGAGAGAGAGAGAGGCAGATAGAGAGAATGGGCACGCCAGGATTTCTATCCACTGCAAACGAACTCCAGACACATGCACCCCGTTGTGCATCTGGCACTACATGGGTACTGGGGAATCAAACCTGGGTCCTTTGGCTTTGCAGGCAAGTGCTTTAACCTCTCAGCCAACTCTCCAACCCAAGTGGTACCTTTGAAAAACATTTTTTTGAGATCTACCTTGAGCTGACCTGGCACTCACTCTGTAGCCTAGGCCAGCCTTGAACTCATGACAATCTTCCCATCTCAGCCTCCTGAGTACTAGGTGGTGTAGGTGCGAGCCACCATGCCCAGGCAATTGTATCTATTGTAAGCATAGTTTGATGAGTTTTGACCAATACAACCTGTGATGGTTAATTTTAATTTTCGTGGGGTTTTTTTTTTTTGTTGTTGTTGTTGTTGTTTGCCTTTTTGAGGTAGAGTCTTACTCTGGCTCAGGCTGACCTGGAATTCACTATGTAGTCTCAGGGTGCTTCGAACTCACAGTGATCCTCCTACTTCTGCCTCACGAGCGCTGGGATTAAAGGCATGCACCACCACACCTGGCGTTAATCTTAATTTTCAACTTGACTGAATTTAAAAATCATCTAGGGTGTGGAGGGTTGGCTTAGCAGTTAAGGCATTTGTCTGCAAAGCCAAAAGACCCAGTTTCAATGCACAAGGTGGTGCATGCATCTGGAGTTCATTTGCAGTGGCTGGAGCCCTGGCATGCCCATTCTCTCTCTTTCTCCCTCCCTCCCTTTCTCTCTTTCAAATAAATAAATAAATAAAAATATTTTAAAAATCATCTAGGGGTTGGAGACATAGCTCAGTGGTTAAGGCGTTGCCTGCAAAGCCTAAGGATCCAAGTTTGATTCCCTAGTACTTATGTAATGGCAGATGCATACGCTAGTGCATGTGTCTGGAGTTCGTTTGCAGTGGATGGAGGCCTTGGCCTGCCCATTCCTTTATCTGCTTCTCTCTCTCTGTCTCTCTCTCAAATAAATAAAATATATTAAAAAAATCATCTAAGCCGGGCGTGGTGGCACATGCCTTTAATCCCAGCACTTGGGAGGCAGAGATAGGAGAATCGCTGAGAGTTTGAGGCCATCCTGAGACTACATAGTGAATTCCAGGTCAGCCTGAGCCAGAGTGAGACCCTACCTCGAAAAACAAAAAACAAACAAACAAACAAAAATCATGTACAGCCAGGCATGGTGGCACACACCTTTAATCCCAGCACTTGGGAGGCAGAGGTAGGAGGATCACCATGAGTTCGACGCCACCCTGAGACTACATAGTGAATTCCAGGTCAGCCTGGGCTAGAGCAAGACCCTACCTTGAGAAAAAATAAAATCATCTAGGGACACACGTGTGGGAGTGCCTAGGCAGACATTTTCAAAGAGATCCAATTTAGAAGGGAAGACGGTCTGTATGTATAAAAAGGAAAAAAGGAGAAAGCGAGCTGAGCCCAGCATTCATTTCTCTTTGCTCTCTAACTGCAGATACTGCCTCTTGCTCCCATTGCCGTACTTTTCAGCCATGTGGGAAACCCTGCGACAAAATAACTCCTTCTTTCCTGAAGTTACTTCTGTCAGATATTTTGTTATAGCAACAAGAAAAGTAACATATGTAGGCACCATGATAAAGTGTAGAACATTCTCATTAAGTTATACAGTTACCTTCTGCCCCTTTTGTATCCAATCACTTCCTCCACTTTTAATCCTAGACAAGCTCTGATTAGCTTTGTTACTACGTGTCTTTTTTTTTTCTTTTGTCCTTTCTAGCATTTCACATAAATGGCATCGCACAGTGTTGCAAGTCTTGAGAGCAACTAAGCCTTTCTCAGCTCTGGATAGGCTTAGCTTAGGGGTTAGAGCACGGGACACTCAATAGTCATTAAAACTCCCCAAACTAGTGGCTCTTGAGTATGTTGCCTTGTGACCTGCAAAGAATGACGAATACCAACATGGAAGAAGGTCAAGTTAAGGGTTTATTAGAAAAGAAAATGAATGGAAAGCAGATGTGAAGCAGAACAGCTCCGGAGCTGGAGACAGGGGAGTCTGAGTGGGTAGACACTAGTAACTTGCATGAGCATTGTTATACCCTTGGGGATGTCAATCGAGTATCAAGTTGGGGTGGATTAGCGGGCTCCTGATAGGCTGATGTTGATAAAGAATTGGCTCCTTTGTATGTGTGGCCAGCTAGCCTCCTGGTGAGTCAGGGATTTGGAGCTGTTGGCCAATTAGCAGGAGTCAGGGCTTTTGGTGCTTCAGATCCTGGACGGTGCTTTCTGGATTTATACAATCTCTGTGCTCATTGGCTCTTTTAGGCCATACATATTTAATCTTTTGGGGCTTGTAACCCTGACTAGCTGCCTACAAAATGGGGGCTACTTTCCCCCCAATTATATCAATAGGACATATTGATTTTGTGTGGGGCGAGGGAGTTCTTGAGGCTTATTCCTTGTGTCTCATCTTGCTGAGAATTTACTTGAAAAATTTCCCTAATAACAGTCACTCCTAGTAGTAGTGTTCATTTCCCCCTTATTGTAGTTTCTGCTAGTCTTTTATCATCGACATTGTTATCTTTTTTCATATACAAACTTTTATCCAGTCATATGTATCATTCTTTTCTGTGACTTCCAGATTTCATAGCTTGTCTAGGAAGGCTCTTCTTACTCCAATAGGGTTAAAAATCATTTTATGTTTTCTTCTATTTGTTTCTAATGTTTGGCTACTTTAATCCCAGCATTCAGGAGGCAGAGGTAGGAAGATCACTGCAAGTTTGAAACCAGCCTGAGACTATACTTTTGCCTGGAATACACTTTTGGATATGGATATAATGCCAATCTCCCATCCCACGTCAATAGCAGAATTTCTACCCTTGAGGCTATTCTCAGAGTGTAATATTACTGTATTGTATTCATTGTATAATAAGTGATACCAAAACTTAATAGCTTAGAACACTGAAGTGAGACAAGAATTCTAGAGAAGCTTCACAGTGTGGTTCTGACTCAAGGTGTGTCATGAGATTGTAGTGATGGTATTGGCTGGAGCTGCAGTCAAGCCACCTGAAAGCTGGACTGAAATGGAAGGATCTACATCCAAGATGGCTGACTTGTACAGCTGTAGGCAATAGGCCTATTTCGCACCACATATGCCTCTCCGTAGGAATCTCCGAGTGCCTACATAGCGTGCAGGTTGATTCATGAGCTAGCCGAGGAGAAGCTACAAAGTCATCCAGCCTGCCAAATCTGTCCCTCTGTCACTCCACAACAAGCTGGTGGTTAGTGTGTTAGCTACTTTTCTCAGTGGAGGTGTGTACATGGGTCACAGCATGTATATGTGGAGGTCAGAGAACAACATCCAGGTGTCAGTCTTCTCCTTCCACCATGTTTGAGACAGAATCTCTCCCCACCCCCAACTAGGAAGGCCAGTTGAGGTGGCCCACAAGCTTCGGGGCTCTCCTGACTCTGTCTCCCATTGCTGTAGGTGTGTCGGGATTATAGACGTGTGCACCATTTGGGGTCTGGCTTTCTGAGGGTCCTGGTGATTGAACTCCAGTCAGCAGGATTGTGAAGCAAGCACCTTTAATCACTGAGCAATCTCCCCAGCTCTAGTTACATTTCTTGACGCTGTGACCAAATACCTGTCAACTTCAGAAATTTCAAGGAGGAAGAATTTATTTGGGCTCACAGTTTGAGGGGACACAGTCTAACATGGAGGGGAAGTTATGGTGGCAGGTAGCTCCATGGTGGTAGGGCCATGCAGCTGGTACTATTTACCTCTCCTTCTCTCAACAGAAGAAGCAGAGAGGGAACAGGAAGCAAGGCTGGGCTGTAAACTGCAAGTCCTATCGCATGCCAGTAGATATTCACATCCTTCAGCTAGCCATTGCCTACCAAACATTCCATAGTTGCCCCAAACAGCACCACCAGCTGGGGACCAAGTGTTCAAACACATCAGCCTATGAGGGACATTTTATAGTCAAAGCATGAGAGTTGGGGAAGGATCAGACAAGGCCATAAGCAGCAAAAGATGGGGAATCATTGAAGGTCATTTTGGAGGTACCTACCATATTTACTAACTGGCCAACATTCTTGGCTGTTTGGTTCCTGAGCCTGCAGGCTCAAAGTAACAATCAAGAAATGGAAAATATTGCTGAAGACTCCACATACTTGGGTGGCAAGGCCACTGAGAAATTCTGCTGGAACTGACCTGATAACCTCCTCCATGTAGACCAGCTGAGAGAAAGCTGGAAGAAGCCATTCTACATTTAGTTCAATGGGAGAAAGAGATATCACCAGTGAAGATACTCAACAGTGGACACTGCAAGCCTTATAATTGGCCAGCCAGGCCAAATGACCCAACGGGTGCAATAGTGGCACGTCTCTCATGGTGGAAACCAACTGCCCTCCAATTGGACTGGAGGCCTGCTCCATGGGGGGGGGAATACATCCCTGATACTGAAAACTTAAAACAGGGGTAGTCATGAGCCCTAGGGGTGTAACATCTGCTGATGTCTGGAAAAATGTATATACTATGCTTATCAAACTGCCCTGTAAGCACTTCTCTTAATATTTATACCCTTATATTAATGCTACTCTCACTTTGGGTAGAGAATCTCCTCTTTTCAGATGGCAGTGACCTTGGGATGACTCAGAAGGTATCATAGTGCTGGAAAGAAGTGACTGGAGAATTGAGTAACACCTCGATCACACCTTCCAAGGCTCAGGGTGTAATGCGGAAGAGGTGGCGGAAAGAATGTAAGAGCCAAAGGAAGGGTAGGACTCCTTACAACGTGCTCCCTCCAGACATAAAATGGCCTGGATATCCATGACCTCATAGTGCCTGACACTATCTACACAAGACCATCATAAGAGGAGGAAAAGATCATAACATCAAAATGAAAGAGAGACTGATTGAGATGGGGAGGGGATATGATGGAGAATGGAATTTCAAAGGGGTAAGTGGGAGGAGGGAGGGTAGCACCATGGGATATCTTTTGTAATCATGGAAAAATGTTAATAAAAATTAAGAAAAAAAATAAAACATACAAAGTAAATAAGAAAAAAAAAGAAATGGAATAGTTATGAATGTCAGATAATTGCTTAAAATGTCTGAAGAGGGAATTGAAAATTTGAACTATAAATATATGAGCCTCAAATACTCTTATTTCATTTTGTTGCATTAGGACCAAGGAGAAAAACAACCTTTTCAAATGGAATCAAATTGATTGATAGATTAGATGGCCAAGACTTGATCCCTGAGTTTTGGACAGAAACTTGATTTTCTCTTTCCTACAAGCCCTGACAGGTCCTTGAAAGCTCTCTATTGATCAAAGTCCAGTCAAGAAAACAGAAACAGGGGCTGAAGAGATGGCTCATCACTTAAAGGTACTTGCTTGCGAAGGCTGACAACCCGGGCCTGATTCCCCAGTATCCACATAAAGCCATATGCACAAAGTATCTGGAGTTCACCTGCACTGGCAGGAGGGCCTGGCACACCCATCCTCCCTCCCTTTCTCTTTCCCTCTCCTCTTTCTCTCTCTCCTTGCAAATAAATAAGTAAACATATTAAAAAAGAAAACAGGGCCTGAAGAGATGGCTTAGCAGTTAAGGCGCATGCCTGCAAAGCCTAAGGATCTAGGTTCGATTCTCCAGGTCCCACATAAGCCAGATGCACAAGGTAGTGCGTGCATCTGGAGTTCATTTGCAGTGGCTAGAAGCTCTGGCATGCCCATTCTCCCTCCCTCTCTGTCTGACTATAATAAATAAATAAAAATGAAATCTTAAAAAAAAGAAAAAATAAACACCTCTCTCTATATATCTAAAATGTATACATATATATAATTTTTACTTATTTTTTCCATTATTGACATTTTCATACATGTATATTATGAATTTTGATCATATTCCTCCTAATTACCCTCTCTTATCTTCTTCTCCCACTAACACCCTTCTTCTTCCCCATGAATACCCACCTTACTTTCATGCCTTTTAAAAAATATTTTATTTTTATTTATTTGGCAGAGAAAGAGAGAGAATGAGAATGGCATGCCAGGGCTTCAAGCCTCTGTAAACAAACTCCAGATGCATGTGCCACCTTGTGCATCTGTTCATGCCTTTTTTTTTTTTTTTTTACCCTTTGAGTTAAACTTGGATTGCTTGCATGATCATGGGTGTAAGATTGCTTACTGTGGAATGGGCAACTTGCCAAGTGGCTACAGCACTGATAAACCTGAGACCCCCATCTCCCAGCAACCAGTACCTGTTATTCGTTACTCTGGGAGGTCTGGGGTCCCATAGACCCTTTCCTGACTAAAGACAAAGGATTGACAGGTCGGTCGGGTGCAGGGAGTTATGAGCTGGTGGGAAGTCATGAGTGTCACTGCCACGTCTTATCCAGAAGACAGTGAATCACAGCCCTCCTCCCTTTCCTAGCCTTGGAGGAGGTGGTTTGGATGTCTTATTTGAAGCTGAGCACATAGGAATCACTTGTTTCCAGCAATTTTGCCAGCTATACATCTCGGCATTAACTACTGTCCATCGTAGTAAGAAACTTCTGTGACCAAAGTTTGAGGCAGTAGTAATCTATGGGAACCAATATAGATATTTAGAAGGCAGTTTGACATGCTGTCAAGTTAGCATAACCATAGCACTAGGTTCCTTCCAAGGGCCTATGTCCCTGGCCATAGGCTTTAATGTTTTTTTATTTATCTGTTTGAGAGAGGGGGGAGAGAGGCGGGGGTGGGCAGAAGCAGACAGAGAGAGAGAGAGAGAGGGAAGGGGAGAGAGAGAGAGAGAGAATGGGTATTCCAGGGCCTCCTAGCCTCTGCAAACAAACTCCAGATGTATGCACCACCTTGTGCATCTGGCTTTATGTGGGTACTGGGTAATCAAACCTGGTTCCTTTGGCTTTGCTGGCAAGTGCCTTAACCACTAAGCAATCTCTCCAGCCATGGACATAGGCTTTTAACCAGGTTGACTGTACCAGGCATGAAATCCTGCCTGTGGAGTAGGCCTTAGATTCAATCAGAAAGCAGTTGGTTACGCCCGTAACATTCATGCCACTATTGCACCAGTTGGTATCTCTTGCCTGACAGGCCAATTATGGAGTACACAGGGTTCACAGCTAGGTAGGATTACTGTCTGGCTTTTATTCCCCAACAGCTTGCATAGCACCATTTGGTATGAAGAAAGCCAGCTGTCGAGGAGGAAACTCCTAGCTAAATTCAATCTTAGTTACTCTATGCCCTGCAATAAGAAATGTGTGGTGTCTTGAACAACAGGGATTTACCATCTAGCTCTGGTGAGCAATCCAGAGCAATGGCAATAGCCTACATTGTTTTAGGGGCCTCTATAGCTGCTCTGTCCAATAATGCATTGGGAATTATCTAGATATATTTTCTTTCTACGGAGATGCGGTCTTGTTATGTATCCAAGCTATCCTTGAGCTCTCCATCTTTATCAGCTTTATCCTCCTGAGTGCTGGGATTACAAGTGTGTACCACCACAGCCAGCTGCTTTTTCTTCTTTAATGTACGTGTGTTCAGATGCATGTGTACATGTGTATGTGTGTGTGGAGGCCAGAGGACAACCGTGGTGGTCTTCAAAAACCCCATCCACCTTTTATTGATGCAGGGTCTCTCATTGGCCTGGAGCTCATCAAGTAGACCAGACTTGCTGGCTAGTGAGCCCCAGGGATCTTGTTATCTCTGCTTCCACCATGAAACCACCATGATTGGCTTTTAAAAATATTTTATTTATTTATTTGTTTATTTTAGAAAGACAAAGAAAGAAGGAGAGAGATTGAGAGAGAGAGAGAGAGAGAGAGAGAGAGGGTGAGAGTATGGGCATGCCAGAACCTCTAGTCACTATAAACAAACTCCAGAGGCATGCACTACTTTGTGCATCTGGCTTTACGTCAGAACTGGGGAATCGAACCCAGGTTGTCAGGCTCTTTAGCCATTGAGCATTCTCTCCAGCCCCATGATTGGCTTTAAAAAAAAACAGAAACCTGGGTTCTGGGGATTGAACTCAGGTCCTCATGCTTACAAGACAAACACTTTACCAAGTGAGCTATTTCCCTAGCTGCTTTTTCTTCGTGTGTGTGTGTGTGTGTGTGTGTGTGTGTGTGCGCTGCGCGCGCGCGCACGCACTTATGTGCGCATATGTACACTGTCTCTTTCATTGAGGCAGGTCTTGTTGGCTGGTTTCAAACTCCTGAGCCCAAGGATCTTCACACCTTAGTCTCCTGAGTAGTTGGGACTACAAGTGCGTGACACCACTATGCCCAGGTGTAGGTGTTTCCAATTGGAATTGAATGCACAGAATTGTTTATATATGTGATGGGAAAACTAAGAAGCCAAACAGGAGAAGATGGGCCTATCCTGTGACCTGCAGCTGCAGGAAGTCTTCATGACCTGGAAAGCCGGAGGAAGGGACTTGGGGAAGAGCCAGGATGCTAGATTCCAGCCGTTATGGCAGCAGGCACAGACTGGAGCTGTCTGACTCTTGTCCATTGGGATCTGGGCCATGGAGAAGATCCAGTGCTGAGACAGAAAGAGAAGGGAAAAAAAAAAGACCTTAGCTTTTCCCTTCCTCCTGCCCTCCAGTGTCCTTCCAGTTGCTTCCATTGCTGCATTGAGCTGGATGCTAGGAAACATACAGACAATGCATAGCACAAGAAGAGTGGAGAAGGCCCGGGAATGATGTTCTGGTATTGGATATGCAGGAGGTTTTCTTTTCCCCAAATAGCTACAGCGACAGCCAGTGCAGTCTCCAATGACAGATGCAGTATGAGTTTCCCTCTTTTGTCCTTTGTTGTTACTATTTTCGTGTGTGTGTGTGTGTGTGTGCACGTGCGCACACGCGTGCACCGCGGCACAAAATGTGTATAGAGGTCTGAGGACAACTTTGGGCGTTGGTCTTCACCTTCCACCTCCTTAGAGGCAGGTTCTCTTATTGTGCACTGCTGTATACCTCAGACTAGCCAATCCACAATCTTCTTGCGATTCTCCTGTCTCGGCCCCTCCCCCTCTTGAGCCCTGCAGGAAGATGGGGTTTACACATGCTCACTACTGCCTCTGGCTTCTATATGGGAGCTGGGGATCTGAACTCGAGTCCTCATATTTGTGCAACAAGCACTTTACCTACTGAGCCATCTTTCCCCAGCATCTGTTAGTTTTTTTTGTTTTTTTTTTTTTTTTTTGAGACAGGGTCTCACTCTGTAGCTCAGACTGCCCTCAAATTTGTGGCAACCTGTCAGCTTCAGTCTCCAGAATGCTGGGATTAGAGGCCTGAAGCACCATAGCAGGCTTTGGGGTGGAGCTCTGTAATTGTCCAGATGAAAAGAATGAGTCAAGGAGTGGGGGGTGGCTAGGTGACTTCAGAGGCTGGAATTCTCTTCCCTAGGACTTAGCCCCAGGCTTGAGCAAATCTGAACAGCTCCCGCAGACAGCCCATGTGGAGAAGAGGCTCACAGGGAGAGAAATTGAGGTCCTATCTGATGACCTCGCATCCTCCTGCAGCCCCTGCCTCTGAGTCTTCCCGCTGTAGCCTAAGATGTCACCAAGCAGCTACATGCTGTCTATGCTTCCCTTCGTCGGAGTTTCTGATCTGCAGAATATATAGACATAATCACTTCTTTTTTTTAAATATTTTTGTTTATTTTTATTTATTTATTTGAGAGCAACAGACAGAGAGAGAAAGAGGGAGAGAGAGAGAGAGAATGGGCGCACCAGGGCTTCCAGCCACTGTAAATGAACTCCAGAGGCGTGCGCCCCCTTGTGCATCTGGCTAACGTGGGTCCTGGGGAATCGAGCCTCGAACCGGGGTCCTCAGGCTTCACAGGCAAGCGCTTAACTGCTAAGCCGTCGCTTCAGCCCCACAATCACTTCTTTTTCTCAGTACCAAGCCTCAGGCAATTTGGTTATCTACCTGGGACAGATGGAGAGAAGGGCTAGAGGGGTCGGCGTGCATAGCTGGGGCTCGGGGCCATGTTGGCCTCCCTCAGATATTTTTAGTGTGTGTGTGTGTATTGAATTGTACCGGTGTGTGCAGTTGCACATGTTCATGTGTACACATGTGGAGGCCCAAGGAGCTACATTGGGTATCCTCGTCTATTATTCTTCCACCTTATTTCCCTGACAGAGTCTGTCACTGAAGCTGGCGGTCACCATTGAGTAGGGAGCCCAGCAATCCTTTTGTCTCTGTTCCCCTCAGTGCTGTGCTTACAGACATGTGTGGCCATGCGCAGCTGTTTACAAGGGTGCTGGTGACTGGGCCATCTCCCCAGCCCCATCCAGTATTTCTTTCTTTCTTTTTTAATAGGAGGAAGGGATTATTTCAGGCTTTCAGATCCAAGGGAAGTTCCATTAACAGTGAAGAAGCTTAAAGCCAGGCGTGGTGGCGCACACCTTTAATCCCAGCACCCGGGAGGCAGAGGTAGGAGGATTGCCATGAGTTCGAGGCCACCCCGAGACTCCATAGTGAATTCCAGGTTAGCCTGGGCTAGAGTGAGACCCTGCCTCGAAAAAAATAGTGAAGAAGCTTTCACAGATCCAAGCAAAGAGCACCACAAGCAAGCAAAGACAAAATGGGCAGCAAACAACAGGGAACCCAGGCAAAGTCAGACCATTCTGCAAACCTTTGGGCTAGAAATCAGATCTGCCCCCAGTGGCATCTCAGGGCTAGATTCTAGGATCCGCCCCCGGTGAACACCTGCTGCAGCCAGGCAGCTGGAGGGAAGCTTTAATGAAACACCTGAGTCTACTGGGGGCGTACATTCAAACTACCACACATGGGTACTGAAGAATCAAACCTGGGCTGGCAGGCTTGGTAAGCAAGTGCCTTTAATTACTGAGTAGTCTCTCCAGCCCCCATTTTCTTTCTGCAGTTTATTTTATTTTATCTATTTTTTTTTGTTTTTTCGAGGTAGGGTCTCACTCTAGCTCAGGCTGACCTGGAGTTCCCTATGTAGTCTCAGGGTGGCCTCGAACTCACGGCGATCCTCCTTCCTCTGCCTCCCGAGTGCTGGGGTTAAAAGCGTGTGCCACCACGCCCGGCTTATTTTATTTTTTATATGATTTTTGCATGCATGTATATGTGAACATGTGCAGGTGGAGGTCAGAGGTTGATGTTGGGCATACACTCTCTGCTGTTGTGTTTGTTTTGTTGTTGTTGCTGCTGTTATTTTGAGGCAGATTCTCACTCTAGTTCAGGCTGACCTAGAATTCACTCTGTAGTCCAGGCTGGCCTCAAACTCACAGCGATCCTCCTACCAAAGCCTCTCAAGTGCTCTCAAGGTGTGAGTCACCACACCGGTTTGAGTTCTTTCTGTTGTTGATGTTTTTTTTTATTTAATTTTTTATTAACAACTTCCATGATTGTAAACAATATCCCATGGTAATTCCCTCCCTCCCCCCCACTTTCCCCTTTGAAACTCCATTCTCCATCATATCCCCTCCCCCTCTCAATCAGTCTCTCTTTTATTTTGATGTCATCATCTTTTCCTCCTATTATGATGGTCTTGTGTAGATAGTGTCAGGCACTGTGAGGTCATGGATATCCAGGCCATTTTGTGTCTGGAGGGAGCATGTTGTATAGAGTCCTGCCCTTCTTTGGCTCTTACATTCTTTCTGTGCACCTCTTCTGCAATAGACCCTGAGCCTTGGCCATCCAGTATTTCTTGTGGGCCTAGCATCCCAGATCAATGTTTGGATTTGGTTTATGAGCCCCAGGAAGTTGGTCTCGATCCTCTGCAAATTCTTTTTTTCTTGTGTTTTAAAAAAAATATTTTATTTTTATTTATTTACTTATTTGACAGAGAAAGAGGGAGATTGAGTGAGAGAATAGGCGAGCCAGGGCCTCCAGCCACTGCAAATGAACCCCAGGTACGTGTGCCCCCTTGGGCATTTGGCTAACATGGGTCCTGGGGAATCTATCCTGGGTCCTTTGGCTTTGCCGGCAAATGCCTTAACTGCTAAGCCATCCCTCCAGCCCTTTTCTTGTGCTTTTTGTTTTTTTTTGGTTTGTTTTTGTTTTTGTTTTGAGAGACAAGGTTTCTTGTACCCAGGCTGGCCTTGAACTTTATACATAGCCCAGGGTTGTAGTCAGCTTGGTGTTTCTGGCAGAAAAGACCTGACCAAGAGCAGCTTATGGGAGGAAAGGGTTTATTTGGGTTTATAGACAGGAGGGAAAGCTCAATGATGGCAAGGGAAAAGGATGGCATGAGCAGAAGGTGGACATCACCTCCTGTACATCATCAGGTAGACAACAGCGGCAGGACAGTGTGCCAAACATTGGCAAGAGGAAGCTTGCAATAACACCTATAAGGCTGCCCCCAACAGTACACCACCTCCAGGAGGCTCTGATTCCCAATTGCTACCAGCTGGGACCCTAGCATTCAGTACACATGAGTTTATGGGGCATAGCTGAATCAAACCATCACACCGAGTATGATCTTGAACTTCTGATCCTCTTGCTTCCACCTCTAGTGCTAGGGTTCTAGGCATGCACCACAATGCCTGCTTTATGTGGTTCTGAGAATGGAACTCAGGGTTTTGTGCATGCTAGGAGACTACTCTACTGACTGAGCTACATCCTTCATCGCCTTCAGTGAATTCTTGTTTTTTGGCGGGCAGGGCGTGTGTATGTATGTGTTTGATGTGTGTGCATGTGTGCGTGTGCACAAGCACCATGGTGTGGAGGTCAGAGCACGACTTTTGGAAGTTGGTCTTCACCTTTTTTGAGGCTAAGTCTCTCATTCTTGGGGTGTTGTTCACTGCTGTGTTCCAAGCGCTAGCGGATCTTCGAGCTTCGGGACCCCTTCTGTCTCTGCCTCACCTCTTTCCATCAGAGTGTAGGGGTTACAGAAGTCCCCATAGCTTCTGGCTCTCATGTGGGCTCTGGGAATCTGAATCCAGACTCAAGCAGCAAGTGAGTTATCTCCTGCAGCCCCCCTGTGCATTCTTAAATCTTTGGTTTGGAACACACCCCCTTAAAGAATTCATTACTTCGTTTAACTTATTGACTGTTTGAACTGCACTAGGCAATGGTTTCTACACTTGGACGTGAGACAGGCACAGTCAGTAACCTCAGACAGAAAACAAATTACCTTACAAGTAAATATACAATCACAAATTGAGAAAAGCGCTCCAAGGGAAGTACATTGAATACCGAGCAAGAGTAAAATAGAGGATCTGGATTTTGTTTGGGATGTTGGCAAAGCCTCCCTTAAAAAGAAATCCCTTCCTCCTTCCCTCCCTCTCTTCCTCTCTGCTTTTGTAAACTGACTTATTTCTTCAAAGCCATGAAATTTGTTATAATGCATCATGTTTTCAGTGCTGGGGATGGAACACAGGGGCTTTTGCATTTTAGGCAAGTACTCTGCCACTGAGCTATATCCTTAGTATTTTTTAATATTTTATTGATTTATTTGACAGAGAAGAGGGAGAGAGAGAGAGAGAGAGAGAGAGAATGGGCATGCTCTAGCCACTGCAAACGAACTTCAGACACATGTGCCACTTTGTGCATCTGGCTTTATGTGGGCACTGGGAAATCAAACCTGGTCCTTAGGCTTTTCAGCCAAGTGCCTTAATTACCTGCCATCTCTCTAGCCCATCAGCACTTCTAAAAGGTCAAGAGCTAGGTGTGGTAGAGCAATGCCTTTAACCCCAGCACTCAAGAGGCTAAGATAGGAGGATCCCTGTGAGTTTGAGGGCAGCCTGAGGCTACAGAGTGGGTTCCAGACCAGCCTGGGCTACAGTGAGACAGTATATCAAGGCAAAAAATAAAGGGGCTGCTGGGGAGGTGGCCCAGGGGGTAAGAGTACTTTCTGTGTAAGCATGAAGGCCCACATGTACCTGATTCACCCTGAGTTTGATTCCCCAATGTGATAGCTGGTGGCCACACACACCCAGTAACTCCTATGGGGAGCAGAGGTGGGAAAATTTCTGGGAATCACTGGTCAGGTAATCTTACCTAAAATGGTAGCTCCAGATTCCATGGCCATGCACACCTGTATTGGCAATATTGTGGGGAGCAGAGACAAGAGAATCTCTGGGGCTCACTCGTCAGCCAATCGGATCTAAATGGAAGCACCAGGTTCAGTGAAAGACACCATGACTCAAGAAAACAATGAGGGGGGTGATAAAGAACACCCAAAGATCCGGGGCCTCCATATACATCTGCACACCTACACCACACCACATATAATCGACACCCAGTGTTCTCCGGTCTCCACACACGTCTGCACACCTACACCACACCACATATAATAGACAGCCAATATTCTCTGGTCTCCACACACATCTGTGCACATACAACACACCATACAAACTAGACAGCCAAAGTTCTCCTGCCTCCACACCCATCTGCACACATGCACCACACCAAATATACTAGACTGCCAATGATCTCTCACTTCAATACACATCTGCATTTATACACTACACCACATCATACATACTAGAAAGACAATATTCTCTGGTCTCCACTCATATCTGTGCACATAAAACACATATACTAGACAGCCAATTTTCTCAGTACTCCACGCATATCGGAACACATACACCATACCACACACACTAGACAGCCAATGTTCTCTATTCTCAACTAACTCACATCTGCACACATACACCATATGACACATACTAGAAAGCCAATGTTCTCTGGCCTTCACACACATCTGTACACACACACACACAATACCCCACATACTAAACAGCAAATATTCTCTGGTCTTCACTCACATGTGTGTACATACACAACATATACCAGACAGGCAATGATCTCGAGCCTACCACTCATATCTGCAAACATACACCACACCCCGCCACACATACTAGAATGCCAATGTTATCTGGCCTGCACAAACACCTGCCCATATACAACACACCACGTGTACTAAAAAACCAATGTTCACTGGCCTCCACACACACATCTGCACACATACACCACACCACATATGCTGAACAGTGTATGTTCCTTAGCCCCACTCACATCTGCACACATATGCCATAATACACATACTGGACAGCCAATATTCTGTGGCCTCTACACACATCTGCACTCATACCCTACACATACAAGATAAACACTGTTCTTGGTCCTCACAACACATGTGTACACATTCACTACACCACACATTCTAGACAGCCAATATTCTCTGGCCTGCACACATAAAACACACCACATACATTACACAGTCAATGTTCTCTGGCCTCCACACACATCTGCACACATACACCACACATACTAGACAGCCACTGTTCTCTGGACTCTACATACATCTGTGCACATATACCATGTGACACATGCTAGACAGTCAACATTCTTTGGTCTCAATTCACATCTGCACACATACACCAAGCCACACAAACTACACAACCAATGTTATCTGGCCTCCACACACATCTGTACACATACTAGGTAGCTAATGTTCTCTGGTCTCCACTCACATCTGTGCAAATACACAACTCATACTAGACAGCCAATGTTCTCTGGTCTCCACTCACATATGCACACATAGACCAAACTATTCATACTAGGCAGCCAATGTTCTTGTGCTTCCACACACATCTGCCCACATACAGCACACCACACATACTAGACAGCCAATGTTCCCTGGTCTCCATTCACATCTGCACACATACACTGCACCACACATACTACATAGTCAATGATCTCTAGCATCCATACACACCTGTACCATATACCACTCATCACATACTAGACAGTCAAAGTTTTTGGTCCTCTGCACATATCTCAGCACATACCCCACATTCCATGTACTAGATAGCCAATATTCTCTGGTCTCCACACCACACCAAACATACTAGACAGCCAATATTCTGTGGTCTCCACTCACACCTGCACACATACACCACACCAAGCATACTAGACAGCCAATATTCTCTGGTCTCCACTCACACCTGCACAATACACCACACCAAACATACTAGACAGCTAATATTCTGTGGTCTCCACTCACACCTGCACAATACACCACACCAAGCATACTAGACAGCCAATATTCTCTGGTCTCCACTCACACCTGCACACATACACCACAAATTCTAAGTAGCTAATGTTCTCCAGTCTCCACTCACATCTGTGTACATACACCACACATACAAGACAGCCAATGTTCTCTGGCCTCCACACACATCTGCATACATACATTGCACTACATATATTAGACAGTTAATGTTCTCTGGCATCCATACTCATCTGTGCACACACACCACACCATATATACTAGACAGCCAATGTTCTCAGACTTCCACATGCATCTGCCCACATACACCACACCACACATACCTGCCATATACACCACACTCACCACACATACTACACAGGCAATGATCTCGTCTCCACTCAAATCTGCATACAAATAAGACACCACAATACTAGACAGCCAATGTTTTCTAACCTTCGAATACATCTGCACATATAAACCACACCACACATAATAGAAAACCAATGTCCTCTGGCCTCCACATACATCTGGTCACATAAACCACACCACATATACTAGACAGCCAATGTTCTCTGGCCTTGAGAAACACCTGAACCCATACAACACACCACCCATACTAGACAGGCAAGGGTCTCGTGCCTCCTTAGCACATCTGCACACATACACCACACCAAACACACCAGGCAGCCAATGTTCTCTGGCCTCCACATACATCTGCACACATACAACACACCACATATATTTGACAGCTGGACAGCTAATGTTCTCTGGCCTCCATATTCATCTCTACACATACAGCACACCACACATTCTAGACAGCCAATGTCCTCTGGCCTCCACACACATCTGCCCACATACATCACAAATACTAGAATTCCAATGTTGTCAGGCCTCTACACACATTTGTGCACATATGGCACATAGCACATAGTAAACATCAATATTCTCTGGCCTCCATACACATCTGGACACATACACCACATCACACCACACATAGTAAACAGCCATTGTTCTCGGGTCTCCACACATACAACACACCACACATACTACACAGCCAATGCTCTCGGGACTCCACAAAAGTCTACACACATCCGCCATACCACACTTACTAGGCAGATGATGTTGTCTCTCCACACACATATACACACACACACCACAGTACTTATACTGGACAGCCAATGTTCTCCAGCCCCCACACACATCTGCACACATACACCACGCATACTAGATAGCCAGTGTTCACAGGCCTCTGCACACACCTGTGCACATACACCACACATACTATATGACTAATGATTTCTGGCCTTGAAACACATCTGTACTCATACACCACACCACATATAGTAGAGATCTAATGTTCTCTGGTATCCATACTCACCTGCACACATACACTACGCACACTAAATCAACAATGTTCTCAGGGCTCCACACACATTTTCACAAATAAACCACACCACACATACTAGTTATCAATGTTCTCTGACCTCCACACACATCTGCATACATGCACCATACCACACTTACTCGACAGCCAATGTTCTCTGGCCTCCACCCACAGCTGTGCACATACACCATACAAACTAGATGTCAATATTCTCATGCCTCCACACACATACACTCCACCACACACACTAGACTGCCAGTGTTCTCAGGACTCCACAAAAATCTGTGCACATATGCCACACCGCATGTACTAGACAGCTAAGGTTGTCTCTCCTGTACAAACATCTTCATACAAACACCACAGCACTTATACTAGACAGCCAATGTTCTCTGGCCCTCATACACATCCATACACATAAATTACATATAGTAGATACCCAGTGTTCCCATGCCTCCACAAACTTTGGCTCACATACACCACACCACACATATGAGACAGCCCATGTTCTCAGGTCTCCATACACATCTGCACACATGCACCACACCATACCATACCACACATATTACACATCCAGTGTTCTGTGGCCTCCACACACATCTGCATACACACACAACACATACTAGATAGCCAATGTTCTCTGGCCACCACACACATCTGCATACATACACCACGCCAAACATACTAGACAGCCAATGTTTTTTGCCCTGCACACACATCTTCACACATACACCACACATACTAGACACTCAATATTCTTGGGCCTCGACACATATCTGTGCACATACACTAACTACACATACAAAAGAGCTAATATTTTCATTCCTCTATAACCATCTGTATATACGTCATACCACACATACTAGACAGTGAATGTTCTCTGGTCTCCACACACATCTGTACACATACACCACCCCACACATACAAAACAGCCAATGTTCTAGGGATTATGCACACATTTGCAAACATGCACCACATCAGACATACTAGATTACCAATGTTCTAAGGATTCTACACATATCTGCGCATGCGTGTGCACACACACACACACCACACCACACCACACCACACATACTAGACAGCTAGTATTCTCTGGCCTGCACATACAGGTCTGAATACATATACCACACCACACTTAATAGACAGTCAATATTCTCTGGGATCTGCACACATATACCACACCACACAAACTGGATACCCAATGTTGTCTGGCCTCCATACATATCTGCACACGCACACACCATACCACACATACTACACCACCAATGTTCTCTGTGTGCACTCACATCAACACATATACACCATACCACACATACTAGACAGGCCAATGTTCTTGGGCTCCCACAAACATCTGTGCACATATACCACACCAGACATTCTAGACATCCAAGGTTCTCTGGCCTCCAGATACATCTGCACACATACATGACACCAGACATATTAGGCACCCAGTATTCTCTGGGTTTCACACAAATTTGTGCACATACATTGCACCATACATACTAGACAGCCAATGTTCTCTGGTCTCCACACACACCTGTACACATATAACATACCATAAAAACAATACAGTCAATGTTCTCGGGCCTTGACACACTTCTGTGCACATATGCCACACCACACATACTAGCCAGTCAATGTTCTCTGGATATTCCCAACCATCTGCAAACATATACCACACCACACATATGAGAAAGTCAATTCTCTAGCCTCCATTTCCATCTGCACACATATACCACACCACACATATTAGACACCCAATGTTCTCTGGTCCCCACACACATTGGCACACATACAACACACCACGCATACTAGACAGCCAATGTTCTTGGGTCTCAACACACATCTGTGTACATACACCCAACGATAAATACTAGAGAGCTAATGTCACTCCTCTACAACCATCTGCACACATACATCACACCACACATACTAGACAGTCAATGTTCTCTTGGCTCCACTCACATTTGTACATATATACCACACCACATGTACTATACAACCAATGTTTTCTGGCCTCCACACCCATCTGCCCACATACACCATACCACACATACTATACAGGCAATGATCTCTAGTCTCCACTCAATTCTGCACACATACACCACACCACACATACTAGAGAGCCAATGTTCTCTGGCCTCCACACACATCTGCACATATACACCACACCATATACCGGACAACCAATGTTCTCTGGCCTCCACAAACATGCACACATGTACCACAGCACACATATTAGCCAAATTTCTCTGGCCTCCACACACATCTACACACATACACCATGCTACACACACTAGACAGCCAATATTCTCTGTCCTCCACACACCTCTGCACACATACACCACACCACACATACATGACAGCCAATGTTTTTGACCTTCATGCACATCTGCACACACACTCCACATCAACCATACTAGAAAGCCAATGTACTTGTGCCTCCACATACATCTGCACACATATACCACATCACATGTACTAACCAGCTAATGTTGTCTATCCTCCACACATATGTGCATACATACACCATCCACACACTCACAGCAATGTTGTGCTCCACAACATCATGCCACACTACTACACCATTCTAGCCCACACTAGACAGCCTATGTTCTCTGCCCTCCGCACACATTTGCACACATACACCACAATCCTAGATAGCCAGTGTTCACAGGCCTCTGCACACACATACACCATGCACATATACTAGACAGCCAATCTTCTCTGGCCCACACACACATCCGTATACCTACACCATACCACACACACTCAACAGTCAATGTTGTCTGGGCTCCACATACATCATGCCACACATACTAGACAGCCAGTGTTCTCAGGCTTCCACACACATCTGCGTACAAACACCACAGGAACATACAAGACAGCCAATGTTCGCTGCTCTGCACACACATGTACAAACACACACCACAGCACACATACTACATAGTCAATGTTCTGGGGCCTCCACATGCATCTCCACACATACCCTACACCACACATACTACACAGACACTGTTTTCCGTCTTCCACACACACACCTGCACATATACACAACCCCACACATAATAGGCAGCCAAGGTTTTCTGGCCTCCACACACATCTGTGCATACACACCACACTTTCTATGTAGCCATTGTTCTCAGGTCCCCACAAACATGCACAAGTACACTACATCACACATACAACACAGCCAATGTTCTCACACATCTGAACACATAAACCATGCCACACATACTAGACTACCAATGTTCTCTGGACTCCATACACGTCTGAAAACATATGCCACACCACACATAGTAGATAGCCAGTATTCTCTGGCCACCACACACATCTGAACATATACACCGCAACACACATACAACACAGCCAATATACCCCTCTGTCCCTTCTTCTCAGCACTATAGTGCCTTTTGAGTCATCCCAGTGGTCACCTCCATCTGTCAAGAGAAGCTTCTCTAACCAAAAGTGAGAGTAGCATTAACATATGGATATGTAAATCAAGTAAAGTGCTTACAGGGCAGCTTGGTGAGCATAATATATGCATATAGCCAGACAAGAGTAGGCATTACACTCCTAGGGCTCACAGTCTCCCCACCATAGGCTTTTGATCAGGTTTTTCAGTAACAGGCATGTATTCCCTTCCCTGGAGTGGGCCTCCAGTCCAATTAGAGAGCAGTTGTTTTTCCCCATAACAGACATGCCACTATTGCACCAGTTCTGTCATTTGGCCTGCCTGGCCAAATTTAAGGCTTACAGTGTCCACTGTCCACTGTTTTCACTGCTGGTGACTGTCTCCCATAGGGCTACATGCAATGCAGCTTTTTCCAGATTTCTGTCAGCTGGTCTACACGGAGAAGGTTTTCAGCTCAACTACTGGCTTGATTTCTCAGTGACCTTGTAGCCCAGGTATGTGGAGTCTTCAGCAGTAGGATCTTACCATCTATTTCTGGTGGGAAACCAAGAGCCTTGGCAATGGCCTGTAATGTTTTCAGGTGCATTAGGGTCCTCCCTGGCCAACAACTCACTGGAAGGTATTTCATCCCTGGCACTGACATTTTTTTCTAGTAATATTCTATGGCATCTGAGTGGAGCATTATCCAAAAAGTAGGTTTCCATATGGCTTATTCACAACATCTTGAATTTTTTTTTTTTTTTTTTTTTGTTTTTTCGAGGTAGGGTTTCACTCTAGCCCAGGCTGACCTGGAATTCACTATGGAGTCTCAGGGTGGCCTTGAACTCATGGCTGATCCTCCTACCTCTGCCTCCCGAGTGCTGGGATTAAAGGTATGCACCACCACACCTGGCTACATCTTGAATTTTGATTAAGCCTTCCACCACCCATCTTTTACTCAATTTTTTTCCCATGACCTCACTTAGGCCATTCAATCCCCAGTAATCTGTTCATCTGCTTACATACATACAATACCCTCTCCTTAAGTCCTCCCCTCTCCTCCCTCCTTTATAGTCCTTTTCTAGCTTCCTGGTCTCTGCTACCAATTTTTACTCCAACTCACACACAAGTCTATTTTGTATCTAGGATCCTCATATAAGAGAGAACATGCAAGGTTTGGCTTTCTGGACCTGGGTTACCTAACAATATACTTCTTTACAGATCCATCCATTTCCCTGCAAATTTCATAATTTCACTTTTCTATACCACTGCATAGAACTATATTGTATAAATGTTCCACATCTTCAATATCCATTCATTAATTGAAGGACAACTAGTCTGGTTCCATTTCCTAGCTACTGTAAATAGGGCAGCAATAAACAGGGTTGAGCAAGTATCTCTAAGGTAGTGAGAAGAGTCTCTAGAATATATGCGTAGGACTGGTGTAGCTGTGGACCTCCACACATTTTTGTGCACATACACCACACCAACATACTAGACAGCTAAAGTTCTCAGGTCTCCACTCATATCTGTACACTTACATCATATCACACACACAAGACAACGAATATTCTCTGGGCTCCACAAGCATATGCAAACATACACCACACCAAACATACTAGACAGCCAGTGTTCTCTGGCCTCCACACACATTTGCACACATATAGCACACATACTAGATATCTAATGTTCCCTGGTCTCTGCTCTCACATGTGCAAATACCTCACACATACTAGATAGTCAATGTTCACAGACCTGCATACAGTTTTGCAAACATACACCACACCACACATACAAGGCATCCAATGTTCTCTGGCCTCCACATACTTCTGTGCACATACATCACACATACTAGACAGCCAAGTTTCCCTGGCCTCCACACACATCTGCTCACATACACAATCCATAATAGATAGCCAATGCTCACAGAACTCCACACACTTTTGCCTACATACACCACACCACACATGCTAGACAGCCAAAGTTCTCAGGTCTCCACTCACATCTCCATGTATAGATAACACCACACATACTAGACAGCCAATGTTCCCTGGACTCCACACACACATGTACACATACCCTGCAGAACACATACTAGACAGCCAATGTTTCTGTCCTCTATACACATCTGCACACATACATCACACCACACATACTAGACATCCAATATTTTCTGTCCTCCACACACATCTGCACACATACATGACCATGCATACACTAATCAGCCAATGTTCTCAGCACCTCTCCACATATATCTGAGCATATACACCACTCATATTAGATAGCCAGTGTTCATGGGCACACATTTTCACACATACACTACACCATCCATACTAAAGACCAAATATTCTCTGGCCCCCATGCACATCTGCGCACAGATACCGCACTATACTTACTAGTCAGCCAATATTCTCAGGGATTTGTAAATGTCTGCACACCTACCCCACACACCACACACACAAGACAGCCAATATTGTCTGGCCTCCAGACACATTTGCATGTATACATCATGCCACACATACTAGACAGCCAGTGTACTCTCGCCTCCATATATATCTGAACTCATAAACTACACCATACATATTAGACAGCCAATGTTCTTTGACCTCGCTACACATCTGAACACCTACACCACACCACACATACAAGACAGCCACTGTTCTCTGGCTTCCACACATATCTACACACCTACACCACACCACACAGACAGCCAACATTCTCTGCACACATACACCACAGCATGCATACAAGATGGCCAATGTTCTCTGGCATCCACACCCATCTGCAAACATATACCACAACACATATATTACAGAGCCTATATGCTCTGGCTTCCATACTCATCTGTGTACATACACCACACATGTATACCAGATATCCAATGTACTGTGGCCTCCACAAATATTTCTGCACATACACCACACATGGTAGACAGCCAGTGTTCCCTCTCCTCCACACATCTGCACACACACACCACACCACACATCCTTGACATCCAATGTTCTCTGTCCCCCCCACACATCTGCACAGATACACTACCATACATACAATAGTCATCCAATGTTCTCAGGCCTCCACACACATCTGTGCACAAACACCATTCATTCTAGATAGCCAGTGTATGCAGGCCTCTGCACACATTTGCACACATACACCATACTGCACATACTAGACACCCGACATTCTCTAGCCTCCATAAACATCTGTACACAGACACCAAACCATGCAGACTAGACAGTTAATGTTCTCTGGCTTTCATATACATCTGCACACATACAACACACCACACATACTAGACAGCCAATGTTCTATAGCCTCCACATATATCTCACATATATACCACAACCATGCATACTAGACAGTCAATGTTCTCTGGTGTCCACTCACATCTTCACACATACTCCACACGTACTAGACACCTAATAATCTCTGGCCTCCACATACATCTGTACACATATACCAAACCATGCATACTAGAAAGTCTATGGTCTGTGGCCTCCAAACACATCTGTACACACATACCCCACACCACATATACATGACAGCCAATGTTCTCTGGCCTTTACACTCATCTGTACACATACACCACTCATACTAGATAGCCAGTTTTCACGAGTCTCTGAACACATTTGCATACATGCACCACACCACACATACTAGACAGCCAGTGTTCTGTAGCCTCCACATATATCTCACATATATACCACAACCATGCATACCAGACAGTCAATGTTCTCTTGGGTCCACTCACATCTGCACACATACACCACACATACTAGACACCCAATAATCTCTGTCCCCCACACACATCTGTACACATATACCAAATCATGCATGCTAGAAAGTCAATGGTCTGTGGCCTCCACACACATCTGAACACATACACCACACCACACATACTAGTCAGCCAATATTCTCTGGGCTTCACACACATCTGCACACATACACCATGCCACACATACTAGACAGCCAATGTTGTCTGGCTTGCACACACATCTATACACATACAACACACCACACATACTAGACAGCCAGTGATCTTGGGCTTCCACACACATCTTCATACATACACCACAAGAGACATACAAGACAGCCAGTATTCTCTGGCCTCCACACACATCAACACAGATACACCACACCACACATACTAGAGAGCCAAGGTACTCAGGCCTCCAATCACATCTGCGCACAGATACCACACCACACATAATAGAAAGCCAAATTTCTCTGGCCTTCACACACATCTGCATACATACACACCCCATATATTAGGCAGCTAATGTTCTCTGGCCAGCATTTTCATCTGTACACACATACCACACATACTGGACAGCCAATGTCCACTGGCCTCCACACACATCTCAATACATACACCATACCACACATACTGGACAGCCAATGTCCACTGGCCTCCACACACATCTCAATACATACACCACACCACACATACTGGACAGCCAGTGTTCTCTGGCCTCTGCATATATCTCAATACATACACTACAACACAGATGGTAGACAGTCAATGTTCTCTGGCCTCCACACACATCTGCACACATGCATCACACATACTAGACAGCCAATATTTTCTGCCTTCCAGAAACACATGTATACACACACGATATCACACATACTAGACAGCCAATGTTGTCTGGCCTCCACACAAGTTGCACAGATACACCATGCCACACATACTAGACAGCCAATGTTCTCTGGCCTGCACACATATCTGCACACATATAACACCCCACATGTACTAGACAGCCAGTGATCTTGAGATTCCACACACATCTGCATACATAGACCACAGGAAACATACAAGACAGCCAATGTTCTCTAGCCTGCACATACATCTGCACACACACACCATAACACACATACTAGACAGCCAGTGTTTTGGAGCCTCCTCATATATCTACCTAGATCACACACACCAGACAACCAATGTTCTCTAGTATCTAGTATATCTATTATATGTATACAAATACATATAGCTAGTATACATATATCTAGTATATGTATATCTGCGCACATTACACCACTCCACACATACTAGATAACCAATCTCCTCTTGCTTCCACATACATCTGCACCTATATACCACCCCACGCATATTAGACAGTTGATGTTTTCAGGCCTTCACACACATCTGCGCTCATATACCATACTTTCTAGATAGCCAATGTCTTCAGGTCTCCACAAACATTAGCACAAGTACTGTACACCATGCATACTACACAGCTAATGTTCCCTGACCTCCACACGCATCTGTGCCCATACACCACACCAGACACAAGATTTCCAATGTTCACTGGCCACCACACACCTCTGCTCACATACACCACAATACTAGAAAGCCAATGTTCTCTGACCTCCACATGTATCTCGCACATATATGACACCATGCATACTAAACAGTCAATGTTCTCTTGCCTCCAATCACATATGCACACATATACCACACCACATGTAATAGACAGCCAATGTTCTCAGGCGACTACACAGATCTGCACACACACACACTATACATACTAATACTAGATATCTAATATTCTCTGGTCTCCACTCACATATGCATACATACACCACACATACTAGACAGCCAATGTTCCCTGGCTTCTCCACACATCTGCACACAAACACCACACAAAATAGCCAATGTTCTCAGAACTCCACACAATTTTGCAAACATAAACTATACCACATATACTAGACAGCCAAATTTCTCTGACCTCCACACACATCTGAAACATACACCACACCACACATACTAGACATCCAATGGTCTCTGGCATCCATACACATCTGCATATATATATCACGCAACACATTCTACACAGCCAATTTTCTGTGGCTTCCACACACATCTGCACACACAACATACCACACATACTAGACAGCCAATCATCTCTGACCTACACACACATCTGCACACATACACCACACATACTAGCTTACCAATGTTCTCAGTCCTCCAAACACATCTGCACACATACACCATACTACATATCATACACAGCCAACATCATCTGGCCTCCACACACATCTGCATACATATAACACACCATAATACTAGAAAGGCAATGTTCTCACCCCCCACATGTGCACACATATACCACACATACTAGACAGCCAATATTCTCTGGCCTGCACACACATCTGGGCACATACACCAGACATACTAGATAGCCAAACTCTTTAGGCCTCAGCACACATCTGTGCACACCACACGTGCCAGACTGCCAATGTTCTGTGGCCTGCAGACACATCTACACACATACCCAACACTACACATACTACATAGCCAATATTCTCTGTCTCCTTAGAGATCTGCACACATACATCACACCACACATACTAGGCATGGCCTCCACACACATCTGTACTCATACACCAAACCACACATATTAGACAGCCTATGTTCTCTGGACTCCCCACATATCTGCACACATAAACCACAACAAAAGTACTCGACAGCTAATGTTCTCTGTTCTTCACACACATTTGAACATATACACCATACAACATATACTTACAGCCAATGTTCTTTGGCCTCCATGCACATCTGCACACATACACCACCCCACACATACAAGAAAGCCAATGTTTTCTGGCCTCCACAGTCATCTGTACACATACACCATATCACACATACTAGACAGCCAATGTTCTCTGGCCTCCACACACATCTACACACATACACAACTCCACACACACTAGACAACCAATGTTCTCTGGCCTCCACACCCATCTGCATTCTAACACCATACCACATATACTAGACAATGTTCCCTGGATTACATACATACCTGCACAAATATACCACATCACAAATACTAGACAGCCACTGTTCTCTGGCCTCCACATACATCTTCACACATACACTATACCACCCATACTAGACAGTCAATATTCTCTGGTCTCTACACACATCTGTGAACATACACCACACATACTAGACAGCCAATGTTCTCTGGCCTAAACAAACCTCTGAACACAAACACCACACCACACACAACTAGATAGCCAAAATTCTTTGGCCTCCACACATATTTGCACATATACCACACCACACATGCTAGAGAGCAAATCCTAGATATCTAATGTTCTCTCTTCTCCACTCACATATGTGCACTTTCACCACACATACTAGACATCCCAGGTTCTTTGGCTTCCACACACATCTACACACATACATCACCCCACATATTCAAGAAGCCAATGTTCTCTGCCCTCCACATACTTATATGCACATACACCAGAACACACATACTAGACAGACAATGTTCTTTGATTTCCACGAACAACTGCACACATACTAGACTACCAGTGTTCTCTAGCCTCCACAAACATCTGCACACACACACACACCACATCACACATAATACACAGCCAGTGTTCTCTGGCCTCTACAAACATCTGCACACACACACACACACACACACACACACACACACACCACATACATATGCTAGACAGCCAATGTACTCTGGCCTCCATACACATCGTCACATATACTCCACAAATACTAGATAGGTAATATTCTTACTCCCCTACACACATCTGCACACATACAACACACCACACATTCTAGACAGACAAGGTTGTCTGGCCTCCACACACATCAGTGCACATACACCACCCACACAAGATAGCCAATGGCCTTAGGCTTCCATACACATGTGCACACACACACCACACCTACTAGACAGCCAATATTCTCTAACATCCACACACATCTGTACACATACACCACACAACGCATACTAGACAGCCAATCTTCTTTGGCCTCTAGACACATCTGAATTCATATGTGACACCACATATACTAGACAGCCAATGCTCTCAGGATTCCATGAACATCTGTGCACATACACCATACCACATATAGTAGACAGCCAATGTTCTCTGGTCTCCACACACATCTGTACACATACTACCAATACTCTCTGAATTCATACACATCTGTGCACATACACTACATCACCCATATACTAGACAGACAGTGTTCTTTGGCCTCCACACACATCTGTGCACACACACCACAAACACCAGGTAGCCAATGTTCCTAGATCTTCACACACATCTACACACATATACCATGCCACACACCACTAGACAGCCCATGTTCTCTAGCTTCCACACACATCTGCATACCTACACTATACCACCCATTCCAGACAGCCTGGACTCCACATACATACACCACGCCACATACACTAGACTACCAATGTTCTCTGGCTTCCACACACATCTGCACACATATACCATACCACACATACTAGTCATCCAATGTTTTCTGGTGTGCACTGGCATCCGCACACATGTACCATACCACATTCTAGACAGCCAATGTTCTCTGGTCTCAAAACACATCTGCACACATACATCATGCCACACTTACTAGACAACCAATTTCCCTTGTCCTCAACATACATTTGTGCAAATACACCTCACATACTTGATAGCCAAGTTCTTTTTAAAATTTTATTTCATATTTATTTATTATTTATTTATTTATTTTCTAGATAGGGTCTCACTCTAGCCCAGGCTGACCTGGAATTCACTATGTAGTCTCAGGGTAGCCTTGAACTCACGGCGATCCTCCTACCTCTGCCTCCAGAGTGCTGGGAACATGGCTAAAAGGATAGCCATGTTCGTGGGGCCCCCACACATATGCACACATACAGCACTCCATACATACTAGACAGCCAATGTTCTCTGGCCTCCACACACATCTGCACATATACACTATACCACAGATAGTAGACAGCTAATGTTCTCTGTTATCTCCACACATCTGTACATATACGCCATAGCACACATACTAGACAGCCAATGTGTTCTGTTATCCACACACATAAAGCACACCACACATAGACAGCCAATGTTCTCTGGCTTCTACACACATCTGTGCATATAAACCACACATAGTAGACAGCCAAAGTTCTCAGGTCCCCACACATACCACACGCACACACACATACCCCACACATACTAGATAGTCAATGTTCTCTGGTCTCCATTAACTTCTGTGCACAGACACCATACCACATATACGAGACTGCCAATATTCTCTGGCCTCCACACACCTCTGTGCACATACACCACACCATACACAGTAGACACACACACACACAAAATAGAAGAAAATGTAGTTGCACATACACATACTAAATAGCATTTGCCCACAAACATACCAGTTCACCATTTTGAGTTTTTGTCAGGAGATGCATGGAAGTTAGGGGCACTCTATAGTTTTAGGGGAATGACTCCTCATTCCCAGAAGCCATAGTCTGTATTTTATATTTATTCATTTATTTATTAGAGTCAGAGAGAGGGAGAGAGAGAAAGTGCAAATGGGCGCGCCTAGGGCCTCTAGCCACTGCAAATGAACTCCAGACGCATGTGCTACCATGTGCATCTAGCTTACGTGGGACCTGGAGAATCGAACCTGGGTCCTTAGGCTTCGCAGGCATGCGCCTTAACCACTAAGCCATCTCTCCAGCCCCATAGTCCATATTTTATTGGATATGTATGGCTGCTTTTAGCTAGCACAGTTGTTTCCAGAAACTCAAGCAGAAGGAGCCCCTGTAGGCTCCAGACAAGGAGGAGATACTGGGATTTTGAAAGAGCCCAGGGTACTGGGATCTGTCACAACCACCGTTGCATACCTGTGCTCATCAGTTACCACGTCGAAAGTGGGTGGCTATGGCTTCCTGAAGGCAGGCCCTTCGAGAATAGGGTAGGCCTCAGACTGTTCCCAAAGCACTTGATTTTTCCTCCACCAGTGGAGAGGGTTCCTGTGTAGGTGGATCTGGCCTTTTCCATCTGCTGTCTCTCCGCAGGCCTCTCCTTCCTACAGTGGCACCTGTCTTCCCAAGGGATGCTCTCCCACACACAGATGTAATGCAGACCTGGCGATGGGCATTGAATATTGCTATTCACATCTTGCACTGTGAGTACCAGCCATGGCTGTGCTATTACCTGCATCCCCCACAGCCTGGCACCCGGAAGATTCTTGATAAATGTCACTGACAGGGATGCCCCCCAAACACATTTTGGTGTGTGCTTAGTATGTGATATATGTCTGTACATGCTCGTGCCCTGTGTGCATGCATGCAGAAGCCAGAGAAAGATATTGGATGAGCTCCTCTATTACTTTCTTTTTTAAAATTTTAAAATATTTTATTATTTTTTTATTTATTTGAGAGAAAGAGAGGGAGAGAGAGAAAAAACGAGAGAGAGAGAGAAAGAAAGAGAGAGAGAATGGGCACACCAGGGCCTCCAGCCACTGCAAATGAACTCCAGACGCATGTGCCTCCTTGTGCATCTGGCTTATGTGGGTCCTGGGGAATTGAACCTGGATCCTTTGGCTTTGCAGACAAGCTCTTTAACTGCTAACCCATCCCTCCAGCCTCTCTTCTATTACTTTCTTTCTCCTTATTTCTGTGAAACATTAGCCTCTTACTAAACTTGGTGCTTGCTGCATTTTGGCTACATTGGCTGACCAGGAAGCCCAAGCAATCATTCTATCTCTACCTGCCACCACGCTGGGGTTACAGGCATGCACAAGCATGCTTGGCTTTGTATGTGGGTGCTGAGGATTGAAATCGGGTCTCCATGCTTGTGAAGCACCTACTCTTACCCAGCAAGTTATCTCTGTCTAAAGCCATACAACCCTGATCACAATTGATCTAGTCAGTAAGTCATCTCTCCAGCCATATCCCTGCTTCTCCATACTGTGAGAAAACCAGGACTCCCACAACAGGCAGGAAGGCATGAACCAGGACATAAAGTGCTGCTTACTTCCGATGACTCCCACCGGCTGGCTCTATTCTGGTGTGCTCTGCTCTGATAATCCCCTCCCCAAAGAGACAGAGCCCAGGCTTATTATTAATCACCCTCCACTTTATGGGACTCCAGGACTAGTGTACACACCGAGGCCTACATACCATATCTGTAAATATTTAACAATGAAAATTGAGTTTACATAAAATATGTTCATGAATCTGACTCCACAGTGACGGGATAGGCCAGGTTTAAATTTAGAAGTTTTTGAGTTCCTTTGAGTTTGTTCCAATATGAATTACGGAAGTGTCTGGAGAACCCGCTCCTAGCCCCTATGTCCCTTCTTTTTGTCTGACCTCGGGGGCTCAGTCCCACACTGAGAAGAGCCTGGTGTACTTACATATATCCTCCCCAGCCCATGTGTTTTGGATCAGTCCACTCTCTGCTTCCCCCAACCATCTTCCTTTCAACAGTCATCACTTGCCCACCACTCTGACCTAGGGAGGATTTGGGCCTAGATTTGTTCCTCCCAAATTCATATCTCAAAATTTAATTGTCCATGTGATAGCATAGGAGGTGGAGTCTCCTTTAGGAGGCGACTAAGTTGTGAGAATAGAGCACGAATGGGATTTGTGCTCATATCAAAGAGGTGTGAGGGAGCTGCTCACCCCTTCATCTATGTAAGACCACCAGAGGCACCATCTTGAAAGTAGAGAATCCCTCAGCAGCATTGAGTCAGCAGGTTCCTTGATCTCAGACTTCCCAGCTCCCACAACTGTGAAAAAAATCAATTCCCAGTGCATCTAAATGACGCAGTCTCAAGTATTTTGTTATATCAGCAGGAAAAGACTAAGGTGGGGACATGTAGAGGGTCCTAGGCAGTCATTGATAGTGGGCTTCAGGCTGTCTGGCATGGAATTCTGGGACCCCAGGCTACCAGAGTGTGTGCCCAAAGGGGCAGGAGAGGTCCCAGGTGGGTATCCCTTTGGTTTTGTGGGCTCCTTGTTTTCTAGGTACATGTGTTGCATGAAAAGAGCCCTCAATAAATAGGACCCAGGCAAGACTGCCTGGTTCTAAGGGTTAGTATTTATTTATTTATTTGCTTATTTACTTACGTATTTATGAAAGTATGTGTACAGCAAGGCCTTCGGCTTCTGCAAATGAGGGTCCATTTTTTTTTGAGGTAGGGTCTCACTCTAGCCCAGGCTGACCTAGAATTCACTATGTAGTCTCAGGGTGGCCTTCAGCTCACTGTGATCCTCCTACCTCTGCCTCCCTAGTGCTGGGATTAAAGGCATGCGCCACCATGCCTGGCTGAGGGTCCATTTTAAAAAATATATATATTTTAAATTTTGTTATTTATTTGCAAGCAGAGAGAGATAGAAGAGAGACAGACAGAGAGAATGAACACACCAGGGCCTCCAGCCACTGCAAATGGACCCTAGATGCATGCTCCACTTTGTGCACCTGGCCCTATGTGGGTACTGGGGAATCAAACTTGGATTGCTAGGCTCTGCAGGCAGGTGTATTAACTGCTGAGCCATTTCTCCAGCCCAGTTTTCTTTAAGATGGGGGACGGGTCTCACTAATGTAGCCCAGGCTTGCCCAGAGCTGACCTTTTCTGTTTCAACCACTGTACCTGGACAGGCTCATTCTTACGCTAGAGAGTAGACGAGTGCTTTGTGTCTTGTGAGTGCTCAGTGCTGTTTCCTTTTTCCTGGAAAATTGTCAAGAACCTTCCTTTGGGTTTGTCACCTCCCATGGGTGTGTTTGAAACACTTCATCACTACACAACACTGGCACTGACTGCTCAGAGCAGTTGTCTGCCCACTGCTGAGGTGGGATTCAGGAGGCCATGTGCATGCACTGACCCCTCTGATGCTAGGCTATGGGGAGCTAGAGGAGGGTCAGGATTGGGGGCACAAGATGGTTTGCGGGGGTGGGATGAACCTGAAGGAGGGGCCAATTATCATCAGTATGGAAATACTTTAGTATTTTAACAACACTACCCCCGAAGCCATGAACATCATTTTGGCATTCTCTCTGGCTTCTTTGCTTTTATTAAGGGTAGCATTGTGTTCAACTAAAAGTCATCTCTAGCCAGGCATGGTGGTGCACGCCTTTAATCCCAGCACTCAGAAGGCAAAGCTAGGAGGATCACCATGAGTTTGGGGCCACTACATAGTGAATTTCAGGTCAGCCTGGGCTAGAGCAAAACCGTACCTCAAAAAAAAAAAAAGTCATCTACAGTCTTGCTTGATGCGTAGAAATGGCCAATGCTCAGAAAGGCAAGTTTTCAAAGGGCCGTCATTCAGCTAGCGAAGAGAGGTTCCCTTTCTCCCTTACCTTTCTCCTTCTTCCTAAACTTGTGCTATTAACATTCTGGTAGCCATATAGTGACCTTGGGGAAGGAAGCTCTATGTTAAAGAAATATAGAAATGGCCTGGGTTCTTGTCGACCATCTCAGCCCTAGACTGCCTCCTTCTGAACTCCTTTTATGACAGAATGAACCTCATATTTATGTGTTAGACCTCTGCAGTTAAGTCTATTATTAACATTTGAACTCAAATGTTAACTCATTTCAGTCATAGTCCTCAATGTCCAAGTATCCCTCAGGGCTGGCCCAAGGTCAGGAATGGCAAGAGAAAAGGAACCTTCCTTTGGCATGTGCCTTCCATGGGCTAGTGGTATTTTTTTTTTTTAAATTTTAATTTATTTGCAAGGAGAGAGAGAGAGAGAAGATAGAGAGAGAGTGAGAATAGGTGCACCAGGGCCTCTAGCCACTGCAAACGAATTCCAGATGCATGCACCACTGTGCATCTGGCTTTACATGGGCACTGGGGAATCGAACCTGGGTCGTTAGGCTTTACAGGCAAGTGCCTTAACCGCTGAGCAATCTCTCCAGCTCAGGCTAGTTGGATTTTTGTCAGCAAATCCTCAAAGCCCTTCTGGTCACTAGTGTGACTTGCCACACAGTTTGGCAGGTGGGAGAAGTGGTCTCACAGGTGATGTGGACAGACCTGGAGGCGAGGTTTGCACTACGCTGCGCACATTTGCTCCACCACACCTCTTGGTCTACGAGGAAGTAGGATTATCCAGAAAAGGGGCACATATGTCAGAAAGGAGCCTTAAAAGGATCTCCCCTTGGGCTGGAGGGATGGCTTAGCGGTTAGAGCATTTGCCTGCAAAGCCAAAAGACCCAGGTTTGATTCCTCAGGACCCACGTAGCCAGATGCACAAGGGGATGCGTACATCTGGAGTTCATTTGCAGTGGCTGGAGGCCCTGGAACGCCCATTCTCTCTCTCCCTTTTTGTCTGTCAAATAAGTAAATAAATAATTTTATTTTTTTTAAAAAGGCTCTCCCCTCTTTCTGCACTGGTACCTGTGGGAGAAAACCTCAGTAGGGTCACAGGCCAGAAAGTGCAGATGACGCCCTTCTGCTCTGCAAGCTGAGGGAATGGAAGATGGGGCCTCTGAGGGCCTGAGAAGGCACACTGGCTTTGCAGGCTTGCAGGCAGCATCATCCTGTGCCCTGAGCAGTTGTTTGTCTGCAACCTGACTGTCCAACTTCTCCCTGACCTTGGAGGGCAGCTGCAGCAGGAAGATCATTAGCTGAGGCACATTCATTCTCCCAAAGGTTACTAGCAGATGCTGTAGCCTAGTGCCTGCAGGACGGCTCCCCCCAGCCCCCATGTCTTTGCCTCTCTTCCCCATTCCTAGTTTTGAGGGAGTAGGCAGAAGTGGGGAGAAGACGAATGCCTTCACCTTCCTACATTCTACATTCCTGGTTTTTCTCCTCTGAGTCTAAGCCCCCTCTTCCTTGCCCTCTCCATCTGCCTTAGGACTTGGGCCTTCTCATACCTCCCAGAGTGCAGCATGTGTAAGAGGGAAGAACAGTGGATTTCTAGGCCTTGGAGAAAGGCGAGTAGACAGGCCACAGGCTTCCAGGCCTGGCTGAGTGTAGCAGCCCCTCAGTCCCCAACTGGAAACATGGACCTCCTGACACCCCCTGTGGGCTCCCCTTCTTCCCGCTCCCCACCCCAGGCTCCCAGGCAGAGATGGAAAGCAGACCCTCCTGAGTGTTTAAATTCAGCGTAGACGATTATAACTTTCCCATGGACGCCACCACTGCATCCTTTCCCTGTGTTCCTTGGGGATCCCGAGACTCCATACGGTTCTCATTTGCAGCTCGTTCCTGAGGAGGCCTCATTTCCTCGCCACACACCCCTGATGTGGTCAGGGTCTCCCTCCCGCAGCCAGCCGCAGCCAGTGGAGGAAGGGGCTCCCTAAGCTAAGCTCTAATGGCTGCTCCAAGCCCTTGCCTGCCTTTCACACATCCCACTTTTGGCCTCCGTCCTTTCCTTACAGCCTTCTCCCTCCCCTAACACCTCAGGTCTTTCAGTTCCTGCTCTCCACATTCAGGGGCTGTGCTCAGGGCTGGAGCTGTTCTCTTAGAAGAAGTGCCCTTTCTAGAAGTTTCAACCAGTCAGCCCAGTGGGTGAGTAGAATGGCTGGGCTGGGGGGGTGGCAGGCATGAACACTAAATCTCATGTGAATGGCGCCTCTTGGAGTTACAAGACGGTAGGTTCTGAAAGAGAGAACAGTTTGCCAAGCCCTTTGTCAGAAGGTTCCAGCGGCTTTTATTTCCACACCTCCACCCTCTCTTGCCTGTCAGCTGTTTTCCCCAGAGACTTCCACCACGCCCTTCTAACTTTGATCTCGCTGGAAGCCTAGAGGAACTGAAAAGAGGAAAGAAAAGCCCAGTGAACTCTTGCATTGCAGTGCTGCGGGTTTGCTGTCAAAGCTTTTACATTTCTGGTATAGCCTGGGCTTCAGAATACCGAGTGGGAGTGTGGGCCAGGGAGGGGGCTTGTTGTCACGTTTGACAAAACAGATGAGACCCATGGGGCTTGAGATGGCAAGCCTGCGTGCCAGAGGCAGATAGATGGGAGGAGTGTAGGTCCTAATTCTGCCCTGTTGCACCATTCCAAAAGCCAAAAGGCAAATGAGGAAAAAACATGAGAGCGAGCAGGTGTAGAAGGATCAAAGTCTCCTACACCACCATTTGCAAATTGTGTGGCATTTACCCTCGCAGTGCCTCAGTCTCCTCATTCGTAAAATGGGCATCATATCAGAGTTGATATGGATGATAAGGGAGAATGGCCAAAACCATTTTTGTACCCGGCACAAAGCCAGTGTTATTACTATGGTGTTATGAAGTGAAGGCTAAAAATCTTTCAGGATAGGCGGTCAACCGCCTCAATGTCTTCAGGTCTAACCAGCACTTTTCACTGGCCAAGCTTGGCTCCCTCTCCCTATGGGCAGGCAGTTTTCTGGGTCCAGGTCAACCAGGATCTATCTGGCGCTTTAGATCCCTGGGCCACCTTGGCTGCCCAAGGTCCCCGCATCCCACAGCGGAGCTAATGCTGAGAGCGGTGCTTGCCCTCCAAGGTGCTTCTTTTGTTTCAGGTTGGGCCCAAGATGAAAGAAGTGATTAGGAGATCAAAGTACTTTGCATGGGTTTGGCCAGAGGGGTCCCTTTGATGTGTTGGTATTCCTTCAACCCCCATCCCGGAGTCATCGGAGTCATCTCCGTCCCTACCTCCCTACCTGCTCCCCAGCCAGCAGACCGGGCTTCTTCCTTGAGGTTGTTTACTGAATCACCTGCTCTGCTCTGCAGCCTCCACGGCCGTGGCAATGCTGCCAAACAGGCCAGTGAAACCCAGCAGGCTGCATGCAACAAGCCTCCCCAGCAAACCTGCACCAAGGATCTGCTGGTAAGTGCAGGGGGGGGGGAGGGGAGAGGAGGCGGAGGGTCAATGAATTGTGACCTGCTGCGGGCTCTAATTACACGCAGATCCTGTCCCCCTTTCCTCAGCCCGGGCACAGGGAAGGCGGGGATTATCTCATTTGCACAGGATAGGAATTCTCCCGCGTGCTTTCTGGGAGAACCTGCAGATTTCTCTTAGATCTATTTTTTTGGCTTATTTTTTATTTATTTATTTGAAAGCCACAGACAAAGAAAGAGGCAGATAGAGAGAGGGAGAGAGAATGGGCGCGCCAGGGTCTTCAGCCACTACAAACGAACTCCAGACACGTGCGCCCCCTTGTGCATCTGGCTAACGTGGGCCCTGGGGAATCGAGCCTCGAACCGGGATCGTTAGGCTTCACAGGCAAGCGCTTAACCACTAAGCCACCTCTCCAGCCCTTTTCTTAGATCTTGAGAGATAGTTTGGAAGGCTGTGCTGGAGCTGTTCACCCTTTGCCTGGGCACGCTTTGCCCAGATGGGGTCCTCCAGCTGTCCAGGCTGCTGGGCTCCCAAGACTGAGAAGGCTGGTGTGGTTAGGGCATATTCAGCCAGGCTTCCCTGCTCTCCAGCAGACCTTGAGGCTTTTCCCTGACCTGCTCCTGAGGTGCTGCTCCCTCCCTCTTACCACCATAGCTCACTTTTCTTGTCAGAGGAATCCATTGGCTTGGAGATAAGAAGCATTTCAGGGACTGTTGGGATGGCTGGTGGGAATGGGAGACAGATAATAAACAACATGATAAGTAAATGATCTTGCCTGTTAAAAGGAGAGAAGTTGGGCTGGGCATTTACCTACAAAGCCAAAGGACCCAGGTTCGATTCCCCAGGACCCATGTTAGCCAGCTGCACAAGGGGCACATGTGTCTGGAGTTTGTTTGCAGTGGCTGGAGGCCCTCGCATGCCCATTCTCTCTCTCTGCTTGCAAATAAATAACTACATTCTTTTAAAAGGAGGGAAGTGCTGTGGACAAAAGCAAAAGGACTGAACAGGAAGGGGGAGTGGGACAGTGGGCTGCTGGGGCAGCAATTGCAGTCCACAGGGTAGTCACAGAAGCCCCTGGAGAAGGTGGCTGTGGATCAAAGGCTCAAAGCAGGGAAGCTCTGAAGACAGCACATCCCAAGCTGGAACGGGGAGCTCCTAGTGCAAATGGCTGGAGGCCCGTCACTTGGACCACTCTCGGGACAACAAGTAGGCTACGAGACTGGGGCCAAGGGAGAGGACAGGAAATGCAGGCAGACAGGTAAGGGGTAGAGAAGATTATGCTGCTATGGGAGAGGCCATTGTTAAGATTTTGGCTTTGACTTTGGATGACATGGGAAGCCAGGCAGGATGATGACATAGATGGCACATGATCTGCTGTAGGTTTTGTTGTTGGTTTTTGAGACAGGCTCTTACTTTACACAGCTCAGGCTGGTCTGAAACTCAGATTCTCCTGCCTCTGCCTGCTTGAGTGCTGGGAGTACAGGCATGGGACATCATGCCCAGCCTGGCATAAGTCCTGAATGGGTGGCCTTTCAAATATGGGCATTCCCAGGCTCTCATGCAGAAGCCATATCAGATCCCAGTATTTTGTCTATGACACGTGCTGAGCAGTGTTTCCCCTTGCTGGGTACACTGTACCCTCTTCATCCACGGAACTTGCTGTGTGTGTGGGGGGGTGTGGTTGTCTTATTAAAGACAGGACACAGGGCTAGCAAGACAGCTTAGAAGTTAAAGGAACTTGCCTGCAAAGCCTGCATCTAACCCCCCAATTTCCCAGTACCCACACAAAGCCAGATGCACCCTGTCACATGCATCTGGAGTTCATTTGCAGTGGCAAGAAGCTCTGGAGGGCCCTTTCTCTCTCTCTCTCTCTCTCTCTCTCTCTCTCTCTCTCTCTCTCTGCTAGCAAATAAATAAATTTAAAAAAATAGACAGGACACAAATCAGTGACAACCTGAACTACATAGGTGACAGGTGGAAAGAACACATTGCTTTCTGGGGTAGGAGGGGCCAGGAGGCTTCCTGAAGAGATCTCTGAGTTGGCTTCTGAGGGCTGAACAGGAGTTTGGAGGGCGAACAAAGACAGAGAGGCCATTCCGGAAGAGGAAATGACAGTGTGAAGGAACTGAAGCTTAAAAGGAGAGAAGCATAGGCAATTCAGGAAGGAGTGGGCTTTGGGCTATGGAGTATGCTGGAGCGAGGTGACAGGGAGGAAACTGAGGGGAGAAAGGAGCGGAGAGACTTGGAGACAGAAAGAGAAGAGGCACCACTTCTTTCTGGTGGCGGGTGAAGATGCGTGTCCTGAGAAGTTGGCTGATCCAGTTTGATTGTCCCTTGTGCTGGGTTTTCTCCTAGCTTGGGCACAGGGACCCATGGGGCTAGAGACAGGAAGACCAGGAAAACTGGCCCACAAGGAAATATGTAAGGAGCCACCTCACCCAAGGGGCTCGGCTGGTCATGGACCCTGGATAGGAGGGACTGTGAACCAAGAGGGTCCATGACCAGCCACACCCTGGACAGAAATAATCATCTGAGGAATGCTTTTGCCCCTCAAACAATGAGGGCCTAGGATCATCTTGCAGGACTAGAGCTGAGACAATGGTCAAGAAGACCACATCTCCTGCTCCTTTAAATATAATGCTCCTGTTAGTAACCCGAAGATGGACTTGATGTCACTGGACTCTTATCTGTCCCTGCTCCCAATGTGGCCACGCTGAATCAATATCCTTTCTGCTTTTCACTATTGCTGGCCTAATGTGCATAATGGCCATTGTGCCCAAAATTAACTTTCTATTTATTTATTTGCGAGCAGAGAGAGAGAAGAGAGAGTAGGCATGCTAGGGCTTCCAGCAGCTGCAAACGAACTCTAGATGCATGCACCACTGTGCATCTGGCCTTATATAGGTACTAGGAAATCATACCCTGGTTGTTAGGCCTTGGTTGTTAAGCATTGCAGGCGAAGTGCCCTAACCACTGAACCAACTCTCTAGTCCCCCCAAAATTAGCTTTTTCTTTTAAAAAAAACATTTTATTTATCTATTTTATTTGCTTATTTGAGACAGAGAGAGGGAGAGAAAGAGAGAGAGAGAGAGAGAATGGGCGCACCAAGCCCTCCAGCCACTGCAAACAAACTCCAGACGCATGCACCACTATGCACATTTGGTTTACGTGGGACCTGGAGAGTCGAACCTGGGTCCTTAGGTTTCAAAGGCATGTACCTTAACCGCTAAGCCATCTCTACAGCCCCAGCCCCAGCCTTCCCTCCCCTCCTTCTTCCTCCTCCTCCTCCTCCTCCTCTTCTTCTTCTCCTTCTCGGAGATAGGATCTCAATTTAGCCCAGGTTGACCTGGAACTCACTCTGTACTCCCTTGAACTCATAGCAATCCTCCTATCTCTGCCTCTTGCTGGGCTTAAAGACGTTTGCCATCATACATGACCCCAAGTTAACTTTTAAAGGATGTCAAAGACCCATATTTCACCCCCCGAACTCCAGTTATATACGGATGGAGCACATTTTGTTTATGGACACTTGGGTAATTTCAATCCCATGGGGTATGCCCTCAGCCATGGAATTGCTGACTCATGTGGCAGTTGGGGTTAACTCACTGAGGAGCTACCATGCCCCTTTTCTGTAGGGGTGACACTGTTTTTCTTCCCTACTAGGATGCATGAGAATCTCTTCTAGGGACACCTGGTTTAGCAGTCACACTGGCCAGGGAAACTGGAAGGGGACAAGGACTGCCCACATAGGCCAATGAGGACGCATAGACTCATGCAGCAAGGCCTAGCTGATTTCCCAATACACTCCATGCACAGTTGGGTCACTTTGCTTGGAATATGTCACAGTGCTAGACTGCTAGAAGGACATTGTTGTGCTTCCTTCCCTTATCATGGCTATGCGGCCTCAGGCAAATGATGTCATCTTCCCAAGCCTCACTGTCCTTCCTTAGACCAAACAGTTGACAGAATGGGAGGGCTGCATGGGCATTGGAGGCTTTGTAAGTGCCAGGCTCAGCATGGGCTCTGGCGGGTGACGGTGTTCAGGCAGGGTGCCATTCTCTGGATGGCCTGGTACTAGGGCGATTCTCAGCTGCAGCTTAAGAATCGTTAGTGCAGGTTAAGTGCCCACTTGGTGCCAGGGCTTGAAAGGAGCCTTACAGTAGACTCTATGTTGCACCACCAGCCCCCCTCCAAGGAAGACATGTGTCCCAGTTTGGGAATGCTTTAAGGTCCCTCCACAGTGGTTGAGCTGGCAGCATCTGCTGCAGGTATAGAGCCTCACCCAGAGTGACGCCTTTGCAGTGATCTTGTCTGATTGTCTGGTAGGCTCAAGGTAACTTCAAAGGCCTTTCAAGGAAACACCAAGCAGATCAGCCTCAGCGAAGGTGACTATGGCAGGGCAAGTAGAGGCCAGCTTGATGTGACCCCTGCTTATGTAGATGCAGGAAGGGGCCACGAGCCACGGGCCCTCAGGAGGCCTCTAGACACTGGAAACAGCAGGGAAACCATCTGGCTCAGCCTCCAGAAGGAAGCAGCTGCACGTAGAACCTGGTTTTAGACTCCTGGCCAGCAGAACTTGAAGAGAATGAATGCGTGTTGTTGTAAGCCTTCTTCCCTACTAGACCTTCCCTACTACTCGATGACCGCTCGCTGCAGCAGCACTAGGAAGTGAGTTCAACTCTGAAGACTTGTTCTCACTCAGAGCTGGAGTAGATGGCAGGGGACTGCTGAGGCTCTGGGGTAATATGTGCGCCCTCTTCCTGTTCTTAGCTTCCCCAGGGCATGAAGCCACAGGCTTGCCCCAAAGAACCTCCTGCCACCTTCTAGTTGCTTTCAGACTTCTGGAGGAAACCCAGCCTGCATGCAGGCCTGTTGGCATTCTTTAAAAAAAAAAAAAAAGGTTTATTGTGGAAAAATTCAAATATATCTAAAATTAGTAAGAATAATATAAAGATGTTCCATGGTCCCATCACCCGGCTGTGACCATTGTGTTTGACAGACAGGTGGCTGTCTGTGTCTGTGAGATCCACACTTGCAGATTCAGCCAACTGTGGATCCAGAATATTAGGAGAATAAGCATCTGTACTGAACACGTACGGGCTTTCTTTCTCTTCCTAAACAATATAGTGCAATGACTATTTACATCAGTTCTACATTGCAGTAATACTGTAAGCACCCAGAGATGATTTAAGGGGTTCGGGAGGATTCACATGGGTTCTGCACCATTTGATATAATGGACTAGAGCATCCATTGATTTTGATGTGGGGAAAGGGGGAGTCTTGGAGCTACAGCAGGGCCCCGTGTAAGGGGATTGTGATTTGAAGGGGAAATGGAGCTGCAGTCCTAAAGACTGTCACTGTCTAGAAGGGGAGTGGAGACATTGCGGAGAGGATTTGGGGACTAAGCACATCAGCGAGGGTCAGGGCAGGGGGTCGGAGAAGCATCTATGCAGGCTGGCAGGAAGAGAAGAGAGAACAGGGCAGGTCACGTTGTGATGAAAGCTCCGGGGTCTCCAGCAAGCTCTCCAAGGGCCCTGCTGCTAAGCAGGAGGCAGGAGAAGTGGAAGGGCCAGTGACAAGGAGATGCTTTGTGTTTCCTTTCATTGTCATGATGCTCATTTTCTTTTTGTGTGTGTGTCTCCACTCTAACCTCTGTTCATATGAACATTAGACTTGAGTCAGGTGCTAGTGGAGCACTTTCCAGAATTTTCCTCATCAATCCATCCTCCAACCCATTCTTGGCCCCATTTCATTTATTTCCAGCGACGGAAGACCATATAACTAGGCCCTCACAGATGATGCATTCACTTACCAGGGCTGCTGGGACAAATGACCACAGATTGAGTGGCTATAAGGACAGAATTGAATTTGCTCACAGTCTAGAGGCCAATAGCATGCTGCCATCAAGGCGACTACAGGCTCACAGTATCTCTGAATGCTCTAGGGAGCATCCTTCCTGCCTCCCTTAGCTTCTAGTGGCTCCAGGTGGCCTGGACTCTGGCTTCACCACTAGTCTCTGCCTCTACCCTCTATGTCCTTTGTTTTTCTTTCCATATGTCTGTCTTCTCTGCATCCGTTGTGGTCTAGCTGTTTCCTCTGGGCATTGATAGACATATTTTATAAGGGAGACATGTGAAAGCAGGATCAAAAAATTTTTTTAAAAGAACCGAAGAGATTGCTCAGTGGTTAAGGCACTTGCCAGTCAGGCCTAACAACCCAAGTTCAATTCCCCAGTACACACATAAATCCAGATGCACAAGGTGGCACACACATCTGGAGTTCGTTTGCAGCTTCTAGAGGCCCTGGTGCACCCATTTTCTCTTTGGTGGCTCACGCCTTTAATCCAACGCTCAGGAGGCCAAGGTGAGAGATCACTGAGTTCAAGGCCAGCCTGAGACTACATAGTGAATTCCAGGTCATCCTGGGCTACAGCCAAACCCTCCCTTGAAAAACCAAAATCACAACAACAATAATAATAAAAGGAAAAGGTGAAATCTATAGAATGCCTTCGCCCTACAGTCACGTCAATGAAATAAGCGAAAACAATCCAGCGAGAGCTGGGTGTCTGGTCATGGTGATGGTAATGGTGATAGAGCTAAGTCTGTGCATGCTAGAGTGTACAGGAAGTAGACAGCCAACTTAAGGTAGGACTCTAGTAATGCAGCTTTTCTTAGTCATCGCCCATGCTGGGCTCGTACTTTTCTGTGACTCTGCCACCTTTGAGTCACCGATGCTGCTGTAAGCAGCCCTGAAAAAGCTCATTGATTCACCAGGCTGGACTTAGGTGGAACCCTTTCTTGCACCTGTCAGTACCTGGGGGACAGAAATTTCTCTATGTGTCCTTAGGAAAAGTCACCCAACAGTGCCTCTTACAAAGATGCTTGTCGTCGGGGCTAACCCAGGATGATCCCATGCCAATGTCCAAATGACAAAGACACTTCCTCCCCATTTTTTTACGTGGAGCTTGGGCTCAAATGGCTCACATGAAAAGCTCCTTCTTTGAAATCAAGTCACAAGCACAGGCTCAGGGGTTAGGATGCCAGCAGAACTTTAGGGTCACCATCCAACCCCCTCCAGATCCTATAAAGTGGGGTGGGGCTCTGAACTTCAAGCTTCCAGGCTGTTGTCTCTGGAGTGTGATGTGACCTTGCCAAGAAAAGCTGGAGCAGGAACTCTTGTGACAGTTTTCAAATGTGGCCACAAATTCTTTCACACTGAAAGGTGCCTCTGCCCCTCTAGGCTGGGTGGGCTGGTGACTGACTCATTGGGAACCCGAAGTGCATGGTGAGGGGTTGACGTATGACCGCCACCGATGTGTCAGAAAAGGCCAGGCAGCAGCTGTCTTTTGTCAGCAACATTTGCCCTTGGAGCCTGGAGCTGCCAAGTGAGCCATCTCAATGTCCTGAGGCTTCCATGCTGGGAGGAAACCCAAGCCACATGGGGAGGTCACGTGTGCACATTCTGACTAACAGCTCCAGCAGAAGTCCCAACGATAGCCAGCATTACCTAGCTGATTCCAGAGCGAAAAGCTTCTAGATGATTCTAGCCCTAGCTGTCCAGTCACCCCAGCCTCTAGCTAAGGATGCAGGCATCACAGAGCAGAAATAAGGTGTCCCCTTTGAGTTCCTGGGCCACGGAACCTACGAGTGATCAGATTAGTGGTCACTCTATGCCTCTGTTTGTGTTTTGTTTTTTTTTAAAGTTTTTGCTTGTTTATTTATTTGAGAGCGACAGAGAGAAGGAGGCAGAAAGAGAGAGAGAGAGAGAGAATGGGCGTGCCAGAGCTTCCAGCCTCTGTAAACAAACTCCAGATGCGTGCGCCCCCTTAACGTGGGTCCTAGGGAATTGAGCCTCGAACCGGGGTCCTTAGGCTTCACAGGCAAGCGCTTAACCGCTAAGCCATCTCTCCAGCCCTGTTTGTGTCTTTTAAGAGAGGGCCTCATATAGCCTGGGCTGGCATGGAACTCCTGATTCTCCCGGTAGCTTCTGCCTCCAGACAGCTAGGATTACAGACATCACACAGCAATAGTAATCACAACACTGCCCTTTTCCAGAAAGAAAAAGCCCAGAATCTCAAGGAGCAGTTCCTAAGAAATAAATCTGGTTCAGCGAGAGTAAAAGATTTCTTCTGTCCGGAGTCATGTGTGAGGAGGTATGAAGGGTTAAAGGGGTAAGGTGACCAGAGGATAGGAGGGGGTGTGGAAAATGCAAACAACTTCTCTTAACACGGGAGTGCCCTCCACCTGCCCCCCAAAGCCCAGCCAGAAGCAGCTTGAGTAGGTGGAGGCTGCAGTCAGGTCCCCCCCAGCCACCTTACTTCTGCAAAAGCCAGGAGCCTGGCTTGTAGCACCTGGACGGGGATCAGGAGCCTTGACCGAGCCAGCTACAGCTCCAAGTCCTATGACAGTTGCTGAGGCCGAAGGGGATGGGGGGCGGGGAGGAGGCAGCCATGTCCCTCCCTAAGTGCTGGCTCCTTGACCGATCACAGAGCCCCTCTGCCCCCCTCCCCGGCTCAGCCTTCCCTGGCCCGGCAGGCTGGCTGCTTCCCAGTCCTGCCTCTGCCTCTGCCAGGGTCTGGAGGTGCTCACAGCCCTGGCTGCCAATGATAGCACAAGCACATTCATTTGCTGGATTGGATCTTTGGATTTTGTCATTTGCTATGCGAAGGTTTCCTTTCTAATTTGTTTACCAGGTTTAATTCTTCAATCATGTTTTCATTTTAAGAGATTTCAGGGTAATTATGAACTTTGAATAAACCCATCTGAGGCACCCGAGTGCTCCACACGCAGCTCTGTCAGGGCCTGCCATAGCGCTGCTGCGCCGGAGCTTCCCTGTGAAGGGGACCTTGCCTGCCCACCCCCAGTCTAACGCCTGCAATTGAAAACAGCTGGGCCGCTAGAAGCCATCTGAGAGAAAGCCACAACTGAAAGCCACGCTGGCTGGCGGCTGGGGCCGGGGTGGGTTGGGGCTGTAGGACCGGCTCCCCGGGATACTTTGCAGAGGGGCCTGCTGCTTGGGCTGGCCCAGCACTACCCAGGGAGTGTTTGTCACAGCAGTGTGCACAGTTATTGGGGAGGGAAAATAGCTCTGCTCTACCCTGCTAAGTTTCTCTGGCTCAGCTATGAATTCAATTGATGTAAAACAGATTAACAGGAGAAAAAAAAAAAACCATTTTAATTATGGATGTACACATGGGAGTCCCACAGAAATAGGAGGCTCAAAAAAACGGCCAAATGACTGAAGTGACTATAGTATCTCCAGTCACAGAAAGGAATGGAGCCTTGGTCTTTTCGGAGAGGTGGAAACAAATTATGGATGGATGAGGGAGGACATGTATGCTGAATAAAGGTTTTTTTTTTTTAAATATCTCATTTCTCTCTCTCTCTCTCTCTCTCTCTCTGTGTGTGTGTGTGTGTGAGAGAGAGAGAGAGAGAGAGAGAGAGAAAGAGAGGCAGATAGAGAATATGGGCATGTCTGGGCCTCTAGCCACCGCAAACGAACTCCAAACGCATGCGTCTATTTACCTGTCTTATGTGGGCACTGAGGAATCAAACCCATGTCCTTAGGCTTTGCAGGCAAGTGTCTTAACTGCTAAGCCATCTCTCAAGCCTGAATAAAGGTTTCTAATTTTTTTTTTTCAAGGTAAGGTCTCACTCTGGCCCAGGCTGACCTGGAATTCACTATGTAGTTTCAAGGTGGCCTTGAACTCACGGTGATCCTCCTACCTCTGTCTCCCGAGTGCTGGAATTAAAAGCATGCACCACCACACCTGGCTTTTCAGCCTTTTAAATTTTTTTTTTACATTCTACTTATTTATTTATTAGAGACAGAAAGAGGAGGAGGAGAGAGAGAGAGAATGGGCGCGCCAGGGCCCCCAGCCACTGCAAACGAACTCCAGACACATGTGCCATCATGTGCAATTGGCTTACGTGGGTCCTGGGGAATCAAGCCTTGAACTGGGGTCCTTAGGCTTCATAGGCAAGCTCTTAACTGCTAAGCCATCTCTCCAGCCCAAGGTTTGTAATTTTTTTAAAAAACATTTTAAAGATATCTGGCCTTGGTAGTGCACACCTTTAATCCCACCACTCTGGAAGCAGAGGTAGGAGGATTTTCATGAGTTTGAGGCCACCCTGAGAATACAGAGTGAGTGCCAGGTCACCCTGGGCTAGAGTGAGAGTCTATCTTGTAAGAAACAACAAAACATAAATAGAGACTTGCTGTGTTGTCCAGGAAACCCTGAATTCCTGGGCTCAAACCATACACCCACCTGAGCCTTTGAGTTGCTGCAATTATAGGCAGTGAACCGATGAAAGGTTGTCCTGATATGCAGATGCAACTCTCTCAGATTGTGAAAGGTGGGCAACTCTCTTTCTGATCCAGATATGTTCACTAATGGAAATTGCCATTATAAAATAGGAGTCTTACAGGGCTATTCCTATGTCTGCAATATCTCAAAATAGCTAACTTGAAATAATAAATTTTAGGCTGGCATATTCTGGTTTCCTACTGTCAGATTTTGGGGTGGTATATCCCAATCCCTAACAGACTAGGAGACACCTAAATGGAGAGGCTAGTTGTTGCAACTTTAGACCTGGTGGGTTGTGGGACAGAGGCACTTTCAAAGTGCCTCAGGAGTGGAATATCCCCACTGGAGGCAGGAGAGATGGCTCAGCTTTTAAAGGAACTTGCTTGCAAAGCCTGAGTCCAGGTTTGATTCACCAGTACTAAAGTCATCCAGATGCATAAAATGGCACATCCATCTGGAGCTTGTTTGCAGTGGCCCAAGGTACTGGCATGCCCGCCTCCCCACCTCTCTCTGTTTGCGAATAAATAACTAAAATATTTTTAAAGATGTATTCCCACTCTATCAGACTTTATCAGTTTGAAGGCTTGTCACAAAAGGCACTGAGGTAGGAAGAGTCATTCTGTGAGTGTATCACGTGGCACACTTGTGAAATGGTGGTGTGAGTCTGTGAAACCAGGTTCCTTGGTCATATCAGCAGGGTCCCTGTGGCAGGCTGGAGTGATTTGTCACACAACCAACCGATAGAAAAGCCAGAAATGCCAACGGGCTCTGAGATGTCTTGACTCTGTCACTGTTTCTCAGCTAGTGTGTCTGGCTCCTGGGTGTGCTGGGATGGTTTGTATGTGCGCATCTGCATTGCGTCCTGGCCTCCGCGCTTTATCAGCATCATGCAGGAGGGTTGCCTGAATCCAGGATCTTATCATCATCAACAAATTAGTGTTGCTTAATTTGCATATCCATGTCAAACGCATAGCCACCTGTGCCAGTAGTTGGTGCACTAATCATGACTAGGATGGCCTTATTCAGCTTAGCCCATTTGCATGCATCCAATTATAGCAAAGATTTGAAGAACAAACTGGACAAGGGAACCAATCACAGGAGGGAATTCTCTATCACACTGTATAAGATTCAAGAGTTCCGTTCCTGCTGGCTAGAGGAAGAAGTATCCATACTTTGAATTTTCCAGAAGCAAGGCTGAGACAAAGCAAACAGCAGGGCGAATGTAGATGTCAGGAGAGGCAGCTAAAGAAGACTGTAGGAGCAAGCCAGGGACTTCTGTGGGTGACTCATAGGCTGGATTATGTCTCCCAAATTCATTTGTTGAAGTTCTTATCCCCAAGACCTCAGAATGTGACTGTATTGGGATAGCTGGCACTTAAACAAGGGATGGAATTAAGATGAGATGATGAGGCTGGGCCCTAATTCACCATGACAGGTGTCCTTATATAGACACAGACACACCCAGAGGGTGTGACTCAGGGAGAAGGTATACAGGTCTAATTCCAGGAAAGAGGCCTCAGAGAAAAGCAATCCTACTGACACCTTGATCTTGGGCTTTGAGCTTCTAGGGATGTATGTAAACAGATTTCTGTTGTTTAAGACCCCTAGTATTTGTATTTGCCTAGTATAATGGCAGGGAAAATGACAACATGAGTAGAGGGTGGATATCACCCCCTGGCCAACATTAAGTGGACAATAGCAACAGGAGAGTGTGCCAAACACTGGCAAAAGGAAACTGGCTGTAACACCCATAAGCCTGCCCCCAACAATACACTGCCTCCAGAAGGCATTAATTCCCAAATCTCTATCAGCTGGGAACCTAGCGTTCAGAACACCTAAATTTATGGGGGACACCTGAATCAAACCACCACATTCCCCTCTGGCCCCCATAAACTGATAACTATACATGATGTAAAATGCAATGCATTCATCCAACTTTAAAAGTCCCCATAGTTTTTGTCAATTCCAATGATGTTCAAACATCCCCATAGTCCAAGATCTTTTAACTGAGCCATAATACCAAAAAATAACCTCAAAAAACCCATAATGGCACAGAATAAACATTCACATTGCAAAAGATGGCATTGGACATAGTAAAGAAATACTCAAACAATACATGATTTAAACAGGGCAAACACCAAACTCCAAGTCCAACAACTGTAGCTAGTGACAAGTCTAATTCTAAACAGCAACAAGTCTCTGGAGTTCCAATTCCACCCCTCCAGCTAGGCTACTCACAGTCCTGGAAAACTTCATCGGGGCCGGCAGCTCTCCTTAGCAGCCATCTCGTGGTCCTGGCATCTCCACTGGGTCTACACTGCAATCCACGGTTCATCCTCATGGCCCTATGGGGTCTCCATGCAGGCAAGCAGCAAACCTGCTTCACACTGCCCATGGCCATTTCCAAAACACAAGACCATGTTGCAAATTCAATGACCCTCTCTTTCCTGCATTTCTTATACTCCACAATACCAGGTAGGGTGCCAATTTGTTAATCCAGGGGGGAATAAAGCAGACTTTGAAGAACAGAACACTTCTTGAGCATTCAGGCCCCTTCAAAGAATCTACATTCTTCCTGTTGCCCCAGTGCAGGTCAGCTGGCCCAGTCTCAAAGGTTGCAATCTCTCAATTGCAGCTGAATGGGCAGCAGTTCACCCAAAGATTTTTCTTTCTGTGCCATATCCCTCTGCTCACTCCAGTTCATTTCTATGCAAAGCAACCCTGCTCAACTTCTCAGGACACGGACATAACAACAAGCTTCTCACACAACGTGCCTCTAGCCCATTCCAAGCAAAGCTCTTTTTCACCCTCATATGTCAAACCTCACAGTCCATAGTTCTTACTGCATTCAGGTCTTTCAACTCTTACCAGAATAGTCCATAAAGCTATACTTACAGCACTGCAAGTCATCTCTTAGGCCTATGTTTCAAATCCTTCTACATTCCTCTTGAAAATCAGCTCCAAAAGGCCAAAGCCACACAGTCAGGATTCTAGCAGCAATCCCACTCCTCGGTACCACTTTACTGTTGCAGTTAGGTTTGCATTGCTGGTAGAAATCACCCTACCAACAGCAGCTTGTGGGGAAAAAAAGAGGTTTATTTTGGCTTACAGGCTCGAGGGGGAAGCTCCACAATGGCAGGGGAAAATGATGACATGAGCAGAGGGTGGACATCACCCCCTGGCCAACATCAGGTGGACAATAGCAACAGGAGAGTGTGCCAAACACTGACAAGGGGAAACTGGCTATAACACCCATAAGCCTGCCCCCAACAATACACTGCCTCCAGGAGGTGTTAATTCCCAAATCTCCATCAGCTGGAAACCTAGCATTCAGAACACCTAAGTTTACAGGGGACACCTTAATCAAACCACCACAGGTACTTTGTCATAACAGCTTGAGCAGACTAATACCTAACGCGCAATAAGATTCACTTCCTTCTTCACTTGAGACAGTCTGAAACAAAAGCTTCCAAGTGATGCTCCCTGATATGGAAGGAGGCTGGGCTCTTTAACCACTAGTTTGTATCAATCACTAATTGGGGCTGTTCTCAGGAGAGTAATAATTCCCACACTTCCAGTTCACCTCAGCCAGCCAAAGCAATTTTTTTTAAATTTGTTTGTTTGTTTATTTATTTGAGAGCGACAGAGAGAAGGAGGCAGAGAGAGAGAGAGAGAGAGAGAGAGAGAATGGGCATGCCAGAGCTTCCAGCCTCTGTAAACGAACTCCAGATGCGTGCACCCCCTTGTGCATCTGGCTAACATGGGTCCTGGGGAATTGAGCCTCGAACCAGGGTCCTTAGGCTTCACAGGCAAGCGCTTAACCGCTAAGCCATCTCTCCAGCCCCAGCCCCAGCCAAAGCAATTCTGATGAGTAATAGGAGACCCCACTTGAAACACAGAGGTTATCAATGGGAAGCTGGACTCAAAGGCACCAAAGTGTAAGAGAGAAGGGGTTTATGAGAGGCCACAATGATGGTGACCATTTCTCAGGCCTAAGAACTGAAGAATGCACTCTCTCAGGGACCTGCCTAGGAGCTAAGGGAACTTTTGTCTCCATCTCAAAAGAACACGTGTGGTATGTGTATTCATACAAAGACTGACTCTATCTAGAGTATAGACATTTTTATTATTAGTTTTGTACTCAGTGTATACAGTCAAGTTGGTACCATCGTTAGCCTCCTCCCTGTCCCCCTCACGTGTGACTCTGACATTCTTTATTCTTTCCAACCCCTCTTCCGCAAATTTCCCTGAGCCATGTTGGGTTCATTTTAGGTCTGCTTCAGTGATGAGGTCTGGGGAGCCTGACTCTACCTAGAGTATAGACTTTTTTTATTTTTGGTTTTTCGAGGTAGGGTCTCACTCCAGCCCAGGCTGAGCTGGAATTCACTATGGAGTCTCAGAGTGGCCTCGAACTCACAGCAATCCTCCTACCTCTGCCTCCCGAGTGCTGGGATTTAAGGCATACACCAAAACACCTGGCTTTCGAGTATAGACTTTTATGTTGGATAATCTTCTGGGATAGTAAACATCATTTGCAAAGGCTCTCTCTAGTAATTTTCATGCCAGAGTTACTGGTGTGAATAGAACATGCACCTCCACTTCACCATGAACTTGGGACCGCAGCTTTGGTAGTCTCCTTGTGAGCCCTGTAGCATTCTACTACATCTTGCTGACTGCAGACTTGAGCACTAGATACAGCTAGGGAAAAGGCTCTTTAAGTCAGGGTCCTTGGTGTCATGCAGCTGAAACTGACTATACTGACCTCAATAAGAAACAGGTTTCTAGAAGGTTGTTAGGTACCCTAAAGACATGAGAGAAAGTACTAGGGCTCCCAGGCAAGACCATTCTTGTAGGTGGTTAGAGACAGTGTCCATACAGGTACTTGCTGACACTGTGCCAGCTTCTGTAGAACGCTGTCACTGCTGAACAACTTAAAGTAGTCGCAATGGTGCCACTGTCCCTGCTTCTTTATGACATTCATTCTCTTGAGGTGAGGGAAGGTCCTGGCTGCGAGGGATAAGGGGTTCTAGGATAAGATCTTGATCATGAGCTTTTCTTTTTTTTCTTTTTGTTTATTTTTATTTATTTATTTGAGAGCTACAGACAGACAGAGAAAGAGGCAGAGAGAATGGGCATTCCAGGGCCTCCAGCCACTGCAAACGAACTGCAGACGCATGCGCCCCCTTGTGCATCTGGCTAACGTGGGTCCTGGGGAATCGAGCCTCGAACCGGGGTCCTTAGGCTTCACAGGCAAGCGCTTAAGTACTAAACCACTGCTCCAGCCCAATCATGAGCTTTTCTAAATGGGAGGCAGCATGTGTTCCCTCAGTGTTACAAATGGGAGATAAGATTTGTCTATGGCACATGGATGGGGTCGCATTCAGGTTCGAGTTGCTGGTAGAAATCACCCAACCAAGAGCAGTTTGTGGGAAAAAGAGGTTTATTTTGGCTTACAGGCTCGAGGGGAAGCTCGATGATGGCAGGGGAAAACAACAGTATGAGCAGAGGGTGGACATCACCCCCTGGCCAACATAAGGTGGACCATAGCAACAGGAGAGTGTGCCAAACACTGGCATGGGGAAACTGGCTATAACACCCATAAGCCCGCTCCCAACAATGCACTGCCTCCAGAAGGCGTTAATTCCCAAATATCCATCATTTGGGAACCTAGCATTCAGAACACCTAAGTTTATGGGGGGCATCTGCATCAAACCACCACAGATGGTGATAGATCTAAGAAAGGGAGTGGTGGTAGATATATTCTGAGGAGTCTGGGCACTTTCGTTCATTCCTGGGACACGATAGTGGACACAGTGAGTAGACTCGGGGTCTAGCTGCATGTGAAATGAGTGTCTTTGACCAAGGATCTCTGTGAATATCAAATGGCATTGAGACACAGCAACATGAAGATTGAGGGGTACTGGCTGCTCTCCTCTATTACTGAATAACAAGGAACTCCTAAAGAGTGGCTTACAACTCGCAAGCACTGATGTTTCTCACTAATTTGGGGATTGACTGAGTGCAGCCAAGCACTTCTCATGAGTCTCTTGGAGTACAGTGATATGATAGCTAGGACTTGAGTCATCTCAAAGGCTTCCTCACTCACATGTTTGCCTCGTGGGCCGGGAAGGGTCAAATAGCTCTGAGTGGGACCAGTTGGAGCTCTTTGGACATCCTTTTTTTTTTTGGTCTATTTCTCTGTGTTCTCCCCACATGGATTTTTCAACATGGTGGGTCATGACAGATGGGCTCCTTACATACCAGCTCAGACCTACTAAGAAAGAGAACTGCATTGGAACTGTATTGGTCTCAGCAAATCCACTTAGTTGGATGCAAGTGGGGAGGCCCAGTCCATATTCCAGGGGAGGAGGAACCGGCCCTCACATCACAGAATTTTTAGACATGCTTAAAACCATCACAGTGGACTAGAAGAAGGCAAATACCACTTCATATAACTGTGTGACTAGACCAATTCCTCATTTCCAATTTTCTAACTTGGTTGTTGCTTTCCCATGCTACAGAAAGTCCAGGGCTCCCAACAGCATGTTAGTAACTAAAATGCTTGCCCCTTGTGAGCTCCACCTGACCGTAGCTAATGCTGCATCATCATTGGGCAGGGAGAGCTCATTTCAACTGAAATTTGAATTATTGCCTTTTAATTTTGGTGCCATTTTCAAGCTGATGGCTCTTCTGGCTGACAGTGAATTCCCCAGGGTGCAAACTAGTACAGTAGACCTGTTAATCAGGCCAGTAGAATATATGGTCAGGGGGAAATCTCCAAATTGCCAGACTTGAGTACGCTCTCCCCCCCACCCCGCCCTTGCCTTTCCTACAGATTTTGTGTGACTTTGAATGGTCCCATGGATGAGACTGGTACAAATATTAAAAACAGATGCCTACCAGCAGCTGAGAGACGGAACAGAGGCTGTGGAGTCTACTCTATACTGGTTTGGCTGGTTCCCTGCTCCAGGAAAATCTTGTCATCTAAGTCCTTATGTCCCTAGGGATTGCTGTCCACACACTCTTCCAGTGTGAGGAAGTGTTGAGTTTTAATTCTCAATATCCAGGCCCACAAGGAAGGCACCAAATATCTGGCATAGAGAACAAAGTTTTCAGCTTTCTAAATTTAGAGGGAAGGTGAGAACACACTAGTGGTTTTTCTCTGGTGTGTAATTCTGAGCAAAGATAGAAATGGCTTTTTTGTTGAAGACTTCATGTCACACATTCAGTCACAGTTTTTTTTCTTTGTGTGTGTGTGTGTTTTGGTTTCTTTACTCCACATCAAACTGAATAAGAGGAAAGAGACTCAGGAGCTACTTCCTAATTGTGTGATGTTTGACGCCAAATGATGGTTGTGCAAATCAAGAGGTGTTTGGTCTTTGGAGATGATAGGATGTGGTCTTTAATGCAAGGCAGGATGCTTATGTGGGAATACTGTCTGTGGACATCTTATGTCCAGTGAGGGAACATTCTGTCTGAATCAGTCACAGTGACCACTGACTGAGGCCTATCGGCCATGTCTGACTGCTTGAAGTACTTGCGATATTTAATTGCCACAGCAGCCCTCTGATGTGAGGATTAATGTCACCCTCATTCCATGAATGTCAATTTTGAGGTTAGGTAACTTTGCTGGGGTCACCCAACAAGTTAATGGCAGAGCTGGAGTTATTAGATTAGCTGCTAGAGACAGGGGGAAAACATCATAAGAAGACTGAGACATGGTGGTTCTTATAAAAACAAAGTTTAGAGATAAACAGTTTAACTCAAGTATAGTGGCTCTGTGATCATTGTCTACTTAAGGGCCTTCTATCTTGTTATTCTGCATGTCAGTCTGATTTTATCTCTGTGACAAATGTCTGAAAGACACTTTTTTTTTTTTTACTCCAGCCCAGGCTGACCTGGATCTCACTCTAGTCCCAGGCTGGCCTTGAACTCACAGCGATCCTTCTACCTGTGCCTCCCAAAAGCTTAGATAAAAGGTGTGTGCCACCATCTTCAACATATGATCTTTGCACTGGGTTACCAGATAAAATATAGGAGAACACCAGTTGAACTGGAATTTCAGACAAATAACAAATTCTTTTTAGTGTAAATATATTCCGCACAATATTAAATAAATAAATATTAAATAAAAAGAAAATTGATTTATTTGATTAACTTGGAAAGCTTATTTCTGTCTCATGGTTCATGATGCTTGCACACCAGTCTTCAAGACTATACTTCAGGCAGGAGAAGGGAGGAAGGTTAAAGAAGGCTTCCCTTCCTGTCAACACAGCTCACAGGACTACAGGCATATGGCTCTGTGGAAGAGCACTTGCCTACCATGCACAAATCCCTGAGTTCTATCTGTAGTACTACAGAAAACAAAACAAGAGCAAACCACAAAAAAAAAAAAACCTACACTTCATTGAAGTCACACTCCAAACTATTACTTTGGTTGGCCACACATGGCTTTGGGGGTTGCTGGGAAATAAAGCTCATGCTCTGGGCCACCATAGGCCCAGATAACAACATGGGCATCTGTATTTCTCAGAAGGCAGCAAGAACCACGGACAACCAAAATCTACCACCAAGACAAGAAAAGATAGCTGACTCCCCATCATGAGATGAGCCCCCTCTCGCCCATCAGCCAGGGCCAAGGTGAAACCGCAGAGGAACTGGTGAGATGAGCAAGAGTGCTGCTTCCACGTCGAGCCTGACAACCTGTGCCAGGGTGCTGAAGACAGACACTGAGCATACTCAAAATGCACCGCAACAGAAATCCAGAAACTGCTGAGAACTCAACACTAAAGTAGACTTAAAACACACCCACCGAGGCTCAGGGAATTCTGGGGAAAAGAGGGCGGAAAGCATGTAAGAGCCATAGAGTGGGAGGGACTATCTAGACACATTGCCCTCCACCCCAATGACTGAGTACTGCTCTCACAACTTATAACCCACAACTCCATGGTGAATCCCAGCAATCCCACTGAGAAGGGCCCTCAGTGGAATGGGGGCAGGGAGGAGGAAAATGATGGTACCAACACATGGTGTGTCCATACAAAGTTTCTACTTGAGCCGGGAGTGGTGGCGCACGCCTTTAATCCCAGCACTCGGGAGGCAGAGGTAGGAGGATCGCCATGAGTTCGAGGCCACCCTGAGACTCCATAGTGAATTCCAAGTCAGCCTGGGCTAGAGTGAGACCCTACCTCGAAAAACCAAAAAAAAAAAAAAAAAAAAAAAAAACAAAAAAACAAAAAAACAAAAAAACAAAGTTTCTACTTGATAAAAATAAATAAATAAATGAAAGAATGGTATCTTCCAGGTGTGGTGGAACACACCTTTAATCCTAGCACTCAGGAGGCAGAGGCAGGATCACGGCGAGTTTGAGACCACTTTGGGAATACAGAATGAGTTCTAGGTCAACCTGGGCTAGAGAGAGACTCTGCCTCCAAAACACAAAACAGGGCTGGAGGGATGGCTTAGCAGTTAAGGCATTTGCCTGCAAAGCCAAAGGACCCAGGTTTGATTCCTCGGGACCCACATTAGCCATATACACAAGGGGGCGCATGTGTCTGGAGTTCATTTGCAGTGGCTGGAGACCCTGGTGCGCCCATTCTCTCTCTCTCTCTCCCCCTTTCTCTGTCAAATAAATTAATAAATAAATAAAATAAACACAAAACAGGGCTGGAGAGATGGCTTAGCAGTTAAGTGCTTGCCTGTGAAGCCTAAGGACCCCGGTTCGAGGCTTGATCCCCCAGGACCCACGTTAGCCAGATGCACAAGGGGGCACACGCGTCTGGAGTTCGTTTGCAGTGGCTGGAGGCCCTGGCGTACCCATTCTCTGTCTCTATCTGCCTCTTTCTCTCTCTGTCTGTCGCTCTCAAATAAATAAATAAAATAAACAACAACAACAACAAAAAATCACAAAAACAAACAAAAGAAGTGGTATGAAGGATCCCCTTAGCCTCTGCCACCTGGAATTTAAACGTAAATCAGAGCAGCTTTCTAGTCTTGGGGTCTGGTCACCGTGTTGTCTCGCCTGTTATGCAGTTCATGAAACACGAGGTAAGAGAAGACAGTTTTACCCAGACCCCTTCAGATCCTTCCGATGCCTCTGTGTGCTTCTTGCCTGACTTCTGCATGTTTTTGCTGCTGACAGCCTGCACCTGTGACATGCTTCAGCGCTCGGCCCTCAGGCTACATTGAGCCCAGTTGCCCACACCTGGGAATTCACATGGCCTTTAGCCAGTGACTCACTGGGCAGGAGCATGCAAGCCCAGCTCCCTTGACTGGGGTCAGGATGAATACTCAGTGTCAATTACACTCCAGCTCTCCTGGGAGGTCACGCCCAGACACCACTGAGTGTGTGCCCTTGCTTACTTCCACTTCCACTTTTCCCTCCTCTCTCTCTCTCTCTCTCTCTCTCTCTTTCCCAGAAGCACTTGCTCCTAAACCATTTGTACACAAATCCTCCTCGCACTGGCTTAGTGGCCTAAGATAAAGATTTACCCAGGGAAACATAAATAGGAAATGGGCAGGGCACTTTGGAAGACACAGCTGTTCTGTTGTTGCATGCTGCTCTGTGAGAAGGCCCAAATGATGTGCAAAGCCCTGGAGCTTAGATTAGGTCACACCCAGTGTTCCCAGCAAATCCTGAGCTCTAACAACTTGTGCTAAATTGAACATTGAATATTTGTATCACTCTTCCTCCAAAGTGTCTGTTTTCTTAGGGAATGTAGCTGGGGTGATCAGAAGACTAGAGGACGTTTGAAGTTTCAAATATTGAGAAATTTGGGCCTGGAGAGCGGTTAAGGTGCTTGCCTGCAAAGCCTAACAACCCAGGCTCAGTTCCCCAGTACCCGTGTAATATAGATGCACAAAGCTGCACATGCATCTGGAATTTGTTCTCAGTGGTTAGAGGCCCTGGCATGCCCATTCTCTCTCTCTCTCTCTCTCTCCTTGCAAATAAATAAATTAAAGAAATCGAAGGGCACAGGTCTAACATGCCTAAGTCCCTAGATTCCACAACAGCACTAAAATAAAAAAATAAAACAAAAGAGGGCAAGGTGTGGTGGCACACACCTTTAATCCCAGCACTGGGGGTGGGGGAGGGCTGAGGTAGAAGGATCACTGTGAGTTCAAGGCCAGCCTGAGACTAATTCTAGGTCGGCCTGGGCTAGAGCAATGGTACCTCAAAAAGCCAAAAAAGAAAAAAAAAACAAAAAGAAAAAAAAAGAAATTTAATGCTGTAGGTATATAGTGGACCCCCTTTATTTTTAGGAGAGCACATTTTTCAAGTCTCCAATGTTTGCCTGAAATTGCAGACAGTCCTAAGCCTATGTTTTCTATATTATGTTGTTTCCTATATAGGCATGTACTATACAGCATGGATATAGTGGACAAAGGCATTAGTCACATCCCGGGGGGGGGGGAGACATACATAATGATGTGACACAAAATTTCATTACACTAGTTAGAGCACTGCACAATTTAAAACCGACGAATTGTTTATTTCTGGACTATTCTATGTAATAGTTTGGATCTCAGTTGACCACGGGTAACTGAAACCACAAATGAGGAGAGGAGAGGATGTGAACGCTGTGCTTACAAAACAATTGGAAGAGCTGGTACCAGCTGCTAAATTTCCTCCAAACTTTGAAAGCATCTGTACAGGGAGGCGTGCCCTTTGGTGAAAGGAGAGGATGCTCAGGAAAGTGCCTATAGGCTTCTGGGAAAGGTCCCATTTACTATATACTTGGTGTCTGCCTCCTGTTGTCACAGAAGCAATAATAACGGCGGTGTCTTGCCTGTCTTTGACCTCCCATGTCTTGTGCAAGTATCGTCAATCCTCATTATTTATAGATCCTATATCTGCAATTCACCTACTGGCTAGCATTTACTTGTAACACCCGGATCAATACTCACGGTGTGTTTCTAGTCATTCACTGTCAGAGCTTCAACACTATTGAAAACCTTGAGCCATTGTAACTAGCGTTCCCAGCTGAGGTTGAACAGGTGCTTGTTAGATCAGCTCTTGTACTGGAAATCGGTGTCATTTGGGTAGCCCGTTTACTGCTACATTTTGCATGTTTTTTTTTTTTTTGGTGCCTTATATTAATGATCTTGCTATTTAATTATTTGTTATTTTAGCTTATTTTATTTTGGTTTTTCGAGGTAGGGTCTCACTCTAGCCCAGGCTGACCTGGAATTCACTATGTCGTCTCAGGGTGGCCTCGAACTCACGGCGATCCTCCTACCTCTGCCTCCCGAGTGCTGGGATTAAAGGCGTGCGCCACCATGCCCGGGCTTGATCTTGATATTTAAAATGGTCCCCAATGCACTCGAGAGGCAGAGGCAGGAGGATTGCCGTGAGTTCGAGGCCACCCTGAGACGACATAGTGAATTCCAGGTCAGCCTGGGCTAGAGTGAGACCCTACCTCGAAAAACCCAAAAATAAAAATAAAAAAATAACAAATAAAAGGGTCCCGAAGCATAGTGCTGAAGTGTTCCCAAGTGCAAGAAGACTGTGACATGCTTGAAGAAGAAAATGCACGTTAGACAGGTTTCATTCAAGCATGGGTTATAGTGTTGGCCACGAGTTCAAGGTTAACGGAACAACGTGTATCACATAAAGTATCTTTAAACAGAAACAGCCACGAATCAAGGTTATATAGTGATTGGTCTACGAAAATGTGATGACCAGAGGCTTGCAGGTACCTAGCTTTGTATTTCTACTAGGTTTCAGTCAGTGCTTGTGATAACTTTATAGAATGTAAGTATTGTGAATAATGAGAATCAAGCATACGTCTCATTGGTAGAATATTAACTAGCAATTCATTTGGCAGGGAATGCTAGAAAAATGTAACGCCCAAGCTGCTGGACACTACAGTAAAGACAATAGGAGTGCTTAGTTGCCTCCAGGCACTTCAGCATTTGATATTAAACTATTGAATGCTTTAGCAGATTCTAATGGTTATCCTAGGTCTTTTTCCAAAGTATTTTTATTTATTTATTTGCCAGGGCCACTGCAAATGAACTCCAGATGCATGTGTCACTTTGTGCATCTGGCTTTACATGGGTACTGGGGAATCGAACTCAGGTCCTTAGGTTTTGCAGGCGAGTGACTTAACCTCTAAGCCATCTCTCCAGCCCCTACGTCTTAAATCTACACCTTTAGATAGTGTGTATCTTTAAATGATACACCATTTTACACGTAGCATTAATGCCCTATAAAAGTGTACTTCCAAGCCAGGCGTGGTGACGCATGCCTTTAATCTCAGCACTCGGGAGGCAGAGGTAGGAGGATTGCTGTGAGTTCGAGGCCACCCTGAGACTACATAGTGAATTCCAGTTCAGCCTGGGCCAGAGTGAGACCCTACTTTGAAAAACCAAAAACACACACAAAAAAAAAAAAGAGTATACTTCCAATTCCTCCCTGCCATGAAATATTTTACATTTATACACACAATGCATTGATGCTATGCCTTTTAGAACAATCTAAACACTTTAGTCTTATTAAAAATTTTCGGGCTGGAGAGATGGCTTAGTGGTTAAGCACTTGCCTGTGAAGCCTAAGGACCCCAGTTCGAGGCTCAATTCCCCAGAACCCACATTAGCCACATGCACAACGGGGTGCATGCATCTGGGGTTTGTTTGTAGTGGCTGGAAGCCCTGGTGCGCCCATTCTCTCTCTCTCTCTCGCTCTTTCTCTCTCCATCTGCCTCTTTCTCTCTCTGTCACTCTCAAATAAATAAATAAAAATGAATAAATTTTTTTAAAAAAAAATTTCATTTCTGCTGGGCGTGGTGGCACACGCCTTTAATCCCAGCACTTGGGAGGCAGAGGTAGGAGGATCGCTGTGAGTTCGAAGCCACCCTGAGACTACAGAGTGAATTCCAGGTCAGCTTGGCCTAGAGTGAGACTCTACCTCGAAAAAACAAAAAAACAAACAAAATAATTTTTCATTTCTGAGTCAGGTGTGGTGATACATGCCTTTAATTCCAGCATTTGGGGGACAGAGGGAGGAGAATCACTGTGAGTTCGAGACCAGCATGGAACTACAGAGTGAGTGCCGGGTCAGCCAGGGCTACAGTGAGACCTTACCTTGAAAAACACAAACAAACAAACACAAAATTTTATTTCTGGGGCTGGGACAGATGGCTCAGCAGTTAAAGGTGCTTGTTTGCAAAGTTGACATTTTGAATTCAGTTCCCCAGTATGCATGTAAAGCCAAATGCACAAAATAGCACAGATATCTGGAGTTTGTTTGCAGTGGCAAGAGGTCCTGGTGTGCTGAAATTTTCTCTCTGTCTCTCTCTGTCTCTCTCTCTCTCTCTCTGCAAACAATCAAATAAAAGGATTGATTTTTTTTTAAATTTCTGGTGTGTGTCTGATGTGTGTGTTCTTGTGTGTGAGTGCAGGCGTGCATGCATGTGGAAGTCAGAAGACAACCTTCAGGTAGCAGTCCTTGCCTTCCATTACATTGGAAGCAGGATCTCTCCTCGTTGTTGTTCATAGCTGAGTTTGTGTCAGCCTAGCTGGTCCATGAGCTTCTGGGAAATTCTCCTGTCTCTGCCTCCCATTTTACCATGTTCTGAGATTCCAAAAGCCTGCTAAGGCTTCCAGTTTTTACATGGGGTCTGGAGATCCGAATTCAGGTACTCAGACTTGAGCAAGTACTTTATCCACGGAGCCAGCTCCCCAGTCCCAATTAACCATTATTATTATTATTATTATTATTATTATTATTATATTTTTTGAGCCAGGGTTGCTGACCTGGAACTTATTCCAAACTCAAGATTCTCTTGCTTTAGCTTCCTGAGTGCTAAAATTAAACGTAATGTGTCACCATGTCTGGATTCTGATTTTGACTTTTTTTTTTTTTTTTTTGTATTTTGAGGTAGGGTCTCACTCTAGCTCAGGCTGACCTGGAATTCACTCTGTAGTCTCAGGGTGGCCTCGAACTCTTGGCGATCCTCCTACCTCTGCCTCCCGAGTGCTGGGATTAAAGGCGTGCGCCACCACGCCCGGCTTATGGATTCTTATTTTGTTTTATTTTTAACTTAATTTTCTGTGTGTATGATGTGTGTGTGTGTGTGTGTGTGTGTGCTTGTGTGCACATGTGTGCTGTGGTGTGTGTGTGGGGCATCAGGACAACTTTGCTTGACGGTCCTCACCTTTCACTTTGTGTGAGACGGTGTCTCTTGTCCACTGCTAGCTGGCCCGCAAGCTTCCAGCTGTCCAGTCTCCACCACCCAGCTCACTGGAGGCATGCTGAGATCACAAACGCATGCTGCTGTGTCTGGCTGAGGATGCAAACTGTGGTCTTCACGCTTGCCGACAAGCACCATCAACCCAGCCATTCCCCTAGCTCCCATTTTATTTTATTGCAGTGCTAAGGATGACACGTGCTAGGAAGGTGCTCGACCACTGAACTTCACATCCAAATCTCATTTTAGTTTAGGTTTTGAAATGAAGTTGCCCAGGCGAGTCTCAAACTCCTGAGCAGAAATCAACCTCCCATTTCAGCTTTCTGAGTACTGGGACTACAGGTGCATATTACCGTGCCTTGCTATGCATTTTAAAATCACATTTTAGGAGCCTGAGAGATGGCTCAGTGGTTAAAGGTGCTTGCTTGCCAAGCCTGCTGGCTCGGGTTCGATTCCCCGGTACCCATGTAAAGCCAGCTACACAAAGTGGAGCAGCATGCCTCTGGAGTTGGTTTGTAGTGTCAGGAGGCCCTAACAGGTCCATACTCACTCTCTCTGTCTCTGTCTCTGTCTCTCTCTCTCTCTCTCTCTCTTTTTGAGGTAGGGTTTCACTCTACCTCAGGATGACCTGGAATTCACTATGTAGTCTCAGGATGGCCTCAAGCTCATGGCGATCCTCCTACCTCTGCCTCCCGAGTACTGGGATTAAAGGCGTGCACTACCACGCCTGGCTTCTGTCTCTCTCTTAAATAAATAAATAAATAAATAAATAAATAATATGTATTTATTTATTTTTCAGTCTTTCGGTTTTTCGAGGTAGGGTCTTGCTCTAGCCCAGGCTGACCTGGAATTCACTATGTAGTCTCAGGGTGGTCTCAAACTCACAGCGATCCTCCTAACCTCTGCTTCCCAGGTGCTGGGATTAAAGGTGTGCACCACCATGCCCGGCTAAATAAATATTTTTTTTTTAAATCATTCTTTATTTACCTCCATTGCTTCTACTTCCAGTATTATTTGTGTACACCCAAAATTCTATATCATATCACATGCTTCAGCTTGTAATATCTCTTGTAGTTTTGTCAGCAATGAATCACCAGTTTTTGTTTGTTTGATTTCATTTTTTTTAAATTTCTGAAATATATTTTTCCTTAGATAAAGGTGTGTGTGTGTGTGTGTGTTTTAGCATTTTAAAGATGTTTTATTGTCTTCTGACTTTCATGGTTTTTGATGATTTGAGGATTGTGTGCCACAGTTCCTGTCTTGGTTCTATTGAAATTAATGTATCTTTAAAAAAATTATTGTTTATTTTTATTTATTTATTTGAGAGCAACAGACAGAGAGGGAAAGAGGGAGAGGGAGAGAGAGAGAGAAAATGGTGTGCCAGGGCCTCCAGCCACGGCAAACGAACTCCAGATGCGTGCACCCCCTTGTGCATCTGGCTAATGTGGGTCCTGGGGAATCGAGCCTTGAACCGGGGTCCTTAGGCTTCACAGGCAAGCGCTTAACTGCTAAGCCATCTCTCCAGCCCCTTTTTCTTTTCTTTCTTTTTCTTTTTTTCTTGTTTTTGGTTTTTCAAGGTAGGGTCTCACTCTAGCTCAGGCTGTCCTGGAATTCATTATGTAGTCTCAGGGTGGCCTCGAACTCATGCTGATCCTCCTACATCTGCCTCCCGAGTGCTGGGATTAAAGGCGTGCGCCACCACACGGGGCTAATGTATCTTTTCTTTCCTTTGACCACCTTCGTGATTTTCTCCTTGCTTTTGATTTTCAACAATCTAAATATGATCTGCTCAGGGTATTTTGTTGCTGTTGTTTGTTTATTCTGCTTTCGTTTTCACCTTTCTTGGTAGCTTTTCTGAGCTCTGTGAATTTGTGGTTTGGTGCCTGCCATTCATTTTGGGAACTCCTCAATCATTATTTCTTCACATATTTCACCTGCTTTGTTCTCGCTTCTCCTTCTGGGATTCTAGTTAAATATATGTTGGGCCGTTTGACAATGTCCCTCATCCCTTTGATACTCTGTTCTTGTTGTTTTCTTCCATTTCTTTCTTTTTTTTTTTGTATTTCGCTTTAGGTAACTTTTATTGATTTTATTTTCAAGTTTGTTGATTCATTGTTTAGCCTCCTGATGAGCTCATCAAACACACAATGTATTTTTTGACTCCTATCATTTCTACTTGATTTTTCCTTATAGTTTTCGTGTCTCTGTTACATTACTCATCTGATTTGCCTGCTACCCACAAGGGCTTATATCCCATCTCTCTTTGAAGCTACCTGTATGTCCTGAGAGGTCTATTGAGCCACTGGCCCTGTGACTTCATCCCTCCCAGTTCAAAGAGGTAGGGATTGCAGTTGCTATGTGGGGGGTTAGGGGCCATGCTCTTAAGCACCATGAGTGGACTGTTCCCTTTTGGAGAGACATGCTTCTGTAGAAAAAGTGCAGGGATTACATTTGTATCTAATTCCTTGGCTCCTTTAGAGCCCTGTGCTGTGCTTATGTAATCAAATGAAGGTTCCGGTGTTTACTCTGTGGCGTTCAAGAGGAAAAGCTCAGTGTCTCTAGGACTGGCTTGTAAGCAACAGAAATTGATGTACAATGACTGATTCAGCTTTACATGTGCCTTAGTGTTCTGGGCCTGTGACCAATGCTTGAGACAATCCACTTAGAAGAGGAAAGGAATCATTTTGGCCACAGTTTTGGAGGGTTCTGTCCTAGTTGCTTGGTCCATTGCTTTTAGGCCTGTGGAGAGGCAGCGCCTTACGGGGGAGAGAACACAGTGGCGCAAAGACGAGAGAGTCCCAGTCTTCCTTTCAAGAGCATGCCCCAGTGATCTACTTCCCCTAGCTAGGCCCTACCTCCGAAAGCTCTTAACACTTCCTTGTAGCACCAAGCTGGAGACAAAGCCTTTAATACATGGGCCTTTAGAGGACATTTAAGATCCAAACGATAGTGATAGATTACCCTCAATTGCAGGGGTGATAGATTCTTAAAAGCGACTCCCAGTGATTCATGTCCCCCGCCTAGCATTCACTCTCTTTGTGATGTTTCTTTGTAGCTCTGTCCTTTATGAAGTGGAGCTGTTTCTCCACCCTTTGAATTTGGGCTGGACTCGTCCCTTGCTGTGACTAGTGGAATGTGGTTGAAGTGGTGTGTGTGTGTGTGTGGTGTGTGTTTAGTATTTCAAGGCTGAGTCCAGGCACTGAGAAGTCTTGTAGCCTTTACTTTTTCCTTAGGGGATTTCAGCTCAAGTCATCCTGCTCAAGAAAGGCACCACATGGAAGGGAGCCAAGGCCCTATACATATTAGTGAATCCCATTGACCCTAAGGAGAGAGAAACCCAGTCATTCCAGTTAGTCCTAGCTGAGGCATCAGATGTATGAGTATGGCCATTTTGAGTTTTGCAGGCAATATCATAAGGAACAGAGATGAGCCATCACTTTAACCCCAAATCCGGGCTCCTCAGAATTGTAAGAACTTCCAAGGCAATTTCACAGGGGTGGATTGTTATACAGCAGTAACTCATACAACAAAGGCTCCACAATATATCCCTTCTCTTCCTCCCTCCTTTAAAGGAGAGACTCCGAGGGGCTGAGGAGATGGCTCAGTCAGTAAAGTGCTTGCTGAGCAAGCATAAAGGCTTAGGTGGGGTCCTCAGTACCCATGTAAAATGGTCAAGCATGGCGCATGTAATCTCAGCACCGAGGAGGCAGAGATGGGAGGATCTCTGTGGTTAGCCAGTCTAGCCTACCTGGCAAACTCTAGGCCAATAAAAGATCCTGTCTCAAAGGGCTTAGACCGTGTACTTGAGGATCACATCTAAAATTGCCCTCTATGGTGCTTCTGGGATGACTTGAAAAGCACCATAGTGCTGAGAAGAAGTGACAGAGGAGTGCTCAGCACTGAAACATCTCTCTCTCACCTTCCAAGGAACAGGTCCCATTGTGGAAGAGGTGGCGGGAAGAATGTAAGAGCCAAAGGAAGTGTAAGACTCCTTATAACGTGCTCCTCCAGACACAAAATGGCCTGGATATCCATGACCTCACAGTGCCTGACACTACCTGCACAAGACCATCATAATAGGAGGAAAAGATGATGACATCAAAATAAGAGAGACTGTGGTGGTTTGATTCAGGTGTCCCCCATAAACTTAGGTGTTCAGAATGGTAGGTTCCCAGCTGATAGAGATTTGGGAATTAATGCCTACTGGAGGGAGTGTATTGTTGGGGCGGGCTTATGGGTGTTCTAGCCAGTTTCCCCTTGCCAGTGTTTGGCACACTCCCTTGTTCCTGTTGTCCACCTTATGTTGGCCAGGAGGTAATGTCCACCCTCTGCTCATGCCATCGGTTTCCCCTGACATCGTGGAGCTTCCCCTCAAGCCTGTAAGCCAAAATAAACCTCTTTTTCCCACAAGCTGCTCATGGTTGGGTGATTTCTACCAGCAATGCGGACCTGACTGCAACAGAGACTGATTGAGAGGGGGAGGGGATATGATCGAGAGTGGAGTTATGAAGGGGAAAGTGAGGGGGGCAGGGAATTATCATGGTTTATTGTCTATAATTTTGGAAATTGTCAATAATAGAAAAATAAATTGCCCTCTAGCACCCATGTGCACATGCATCCACATGTATGTGCACCCACATACACACTTGCATAAAACATTAAAAAAATTTTTTTCAGAAAAGGCTCAGGCTTTTAGCTGGATACAGGACCACCTGGATGAAAAATTACATTTCTTAACTTTCCTTGTATCTAAATAGATATGATTGAGTTCTATGCAATGGGATGTAAGTAAAAAGGGTGTTTGCTTCTTCCAGGGTAGAACTTATTTTTGAAGCCTTTATCTTATCAATATATTAGAATCAATATATTAGAATCATTGAAATTAGAGACACAACACATTTAACACTGTGTTCGTCTTTGCTTCCTACATTAATTAAATGAGATCGTTTATTTTGGGTGCCCATCAAAGACGAAACAAGAATAACAGCAACCAAAGCATAGTAGTTCAGGCAAGATGTGATGACCAAAAAGTCCTTGAATTCAGCCCTAAAAATAAAAGAACAGAGCTAAAAATGGCACGACACCAATCACAATGACTGCTTTTTGTTTGTTTGTTTGTTTGTTTTGAGACATGGTCTTGCTATGTAGGCCAAGCTGGGCCCCAAACTCACAATTCTCCTGCCTCAGCCTTCTAAGTGGCTCAGACCAGTTACTTTTTAAAAAATATTTTATTTTTATTTATTTGACAGAGAAAGGGGAGAGAGAGAGAGAGAGAGAGAGAGAGAATGGGTGTGCCAGGGCCTCCAGCCACTGCAAATGAGCTCCAGATGTATGCACCCCCTTGTGCATCTGGCTAATGTGGGTCCTGGGGAATCAAACCTGGTTCCTTTGGCTTTGCAGCCAAATGCCTTAACTGCCAAGCCATCCCTCCAGCCCAGAACAATTACTTTTAATCCACTATTAATCTTTTAGCAGTTTGAGTACCTTGAAAAATAAATTGTGGTGGATCTTATCATTAAAAATGGATTTGCGACAAGATTTTGAGTCCTTTGTCTAATTTGGCACGTGGAATGTTCACCAGGTGATAACATAGACTTGGTACTTCTAGCTTTATTACTCATTCAGTTTATGGTTGTGGTAGGGCTAATGTAAATCTCCTTCCTGGATTCTGTTTTCAGTCCTTTCAGGTGACAGAAAGTTGAAAACTATGGGGGAAACTGGACAGGCAGCCAAGACTGACTCTCTCTCTCTCTCTGCAAAACAATCAAATAAAAGGATTGATTTTTTTTTTTAAATTTCTGTGTGTCGTGTCTGATGTGTGTGTTCTTGTGTGTGAGTGCAGGCGGTGCATGCATGTGGAAGTCAGAAGAAACCTTCAAGGTAGCAGTCCTTGCCTTCCATTACGATGGAAGCCACGATCTCTCCTCATGGTTGTCCATAGCTGAGTATGTGTCAGCATAGCTGGTCCATGAGCTCTCTGGGAAATTCTCTGTCTCTGCCTCCATTTTTACCCATGTTCTGAGATTCCAAAAGCCTGCAAGGCTCCAGTTTTTACATGGGTCTGGAGATCCGAATTCAGGTACTCCAGACTTGAGCAAGTACTTTATCCACGGAGACCAGTCCCCGGTCCAATTAACCATTATTATTATTATTATTATTCTTATTATATATATTTTTTGAGCCAGGGTTGCTGACCTGGAACTTATTCCAAACTCAAGATTCTCTGCTTTAAGCTTCCTGAGTGGCTAAAATTAAACGTAATGTGTCACCATGTCTGGATTCTTATTTTGACTTTTTTTTTTTTTTTTTTTTTTTTTTTTTTTGTATTTTGAGGGTAGGGTCTCACTCTAGCTCAGGCTGACCTGGAATTCACTCTGTAGTCTCAGGGTGGCCTCGAACTCTTGGCGATCCTCCTACCTCTGCCTCCCGAGTGCTGGGATTAAAGGCGTGCGCCACCACGCCCGGCTTATGGATTCTTATTTTGTTTTATTTTTAACTTAATTTTCTGTGTGTATGATGTGTGTGTGTGTGTGTGTGTGTGTGCTTGTGTGCACATGTGTGCTGTGGTGTGTGTGTGGGGCATCAGGACAACTTTGCTTGACGGTCCTCACCTTTCACTTTGTGTGAGACGGTGTCTCTTGTCCACTGCTAGCTGGCCCGCAAGCTTCCAGCTGTCCAGTCTCCACCACCCAGCTCACTGGAGGCATGCTGAGATCACAAACGCATGCTGCTGTGTCTGGCTGAGGATGCAAACTGTGGTCTTCACGCTTGCCGACAAGCACCATCAACCCAGCCATTCCCCTAGCTCCCATTTTATTTTATTGCAGTGCTAAGGATGACACGTGCTAGGAAGGTGCTCGACCACTGAACTTCACATCCAAATCTCATTTTAGTTTAGGTTTTGAAATGAAGTTGCCCAGGCGAGTCTCAAACTCCTGAGCAGAAATCAACCTCCCATTTCAGCTTTCTGAGTACTGGGACTACAGGTGCATATTACCGTGCCTTGCTATGCATTTTAAAATCACATTTTAGGAGCCTGAGAGATGGCTCAGTGGTTAAAGGTGCTTGCTTGCCAAGCCTGCTGGCTCGGGTTCGATTCCCCGGTACCCATGTAAAGCCAGCTACACAAAGTGGAGCAGCATGCCTCTGGAGTTGGTTTGTAGTGTCAGGAGGCCCTAACAGGTCCATACTCACTCTCTCTGTCTCTGTCTCTGTCTCTCTCTCTCTCTCTCTCTTTTTGAGGTAGGGTTTCACTCTACCTCAGGATGACCTGGAATTCACTATGTAGTCTCAGGATGGCCTCAAGCTCATGGCGATCCTCCTACCTCTGCCTCCCGAGTACTGGGATTAAAGGCGTGCACTACCACGCCTGGCTTCTGTCTCTCTCATAAATAAATAAATAAATAAATAAATAATATGTATTTATTTATTTTTCAGTCTTTCGGTTTTTCGAGGTAGGGTCTTGCTCTAGCCCAGGCTGACCTGGAATTCACTATGTAGTCTCAGGGTGGTCTCAAACTCACAGCGATCCTCCTAACCTCTGCTTCCCAGGTGCTGGGATTAAAGGTGTGCACCACCATGCCCGGCTAAATAAATATTTTTTTTTAAATCATTCTTTATTTACCTCCATTGCTTCTACTTCCAGTATTATTTGTGTACACCCAAAATTCTATATCATATCACATGCTTCAGCTTGTAATATCTCTTGTAGTTTTGTCAGCAATGAATCACCAGTTTTTGTTTGTTTGATTTCATTTTTTTTAAATTTCTGAAATATATTTTTCCTTAGATAAAGGTGTGTGTGTGTGTGTGTGTTTTAGCATTTTAAAGATGTTTTATTGTCTTCTGACTTTCATGGTTTTTGATGATTTGAGGATTGTGTGCCACAGTTCCTGTCTTGGTTCTATTGAAATTAATGTATCTTTAAAAAAATTATTGTTTATTTTTATTTATTTATTTGAGAGCAACAGACAGAGAGGGAAAGAGGGAGAGGGAGAGAGAGAGAGAAAATGGTGTGCCAGGGCCTCCAGCCACGGCAAACGAACTCCAGATGCGTGCACCCCCTTGTGCATCTGGCTAATGTGGGTCCTGGGGAATCGAGCCTTGAACCGGGGTCCTTAGGCTTCACAGGCAAGCGCTTAACTGCTAAGCCATCTCTCCAGCCCCTTTTTCTTTCCTTTCTTTTTCTTTTTTTCTTGTTTTTGGTTTTTCAAGGTAGGGTCTCACTCTAGCTCAGGCTGTCCTGGAATTCATTATGTAGTCTCAGGGTGGCCTCGAACTCATGCTGATCCTCCTACATCTGCCTCCCGAGTGCTGGGATTAAAGGCGTGCGCCACCACGCGGGGCTAATGTATCTTTTCTTTCCTTTGACCACCTTCGTGATTTTCTCCTTGCTTTTGATTTTCAACAATCTAAATATGATCTGCTCAGGGTATTTTGTTGCTGTTGTTTGTTTATTCTGCTTTCGTTTTCACCTTTCTTGGTAGCTTTTCTGAGCTCTGTGAATTTGTGGTTTGGTGCCTGCCATTCATTTTGGGAACTCCTCAATCATTATTTCTTCACATATTTCACCTGCTTTGTTCTCGCTTCTCCTTCTGGGATTCTAGTTAAATATATGTTGGGCCGTTTGACAATGTCCCTCATCCCTTTGATACTCTGTTCTTGTTGTTTTCTTCCATTTCTTTCTTTTTTTTTTTTGTATTTCGCTTTAGGTAACTTTTATTGATTTTATTTTCAAGTTTGTTGATTCATTGTTTAGCCTCCTGATGAGCTCATCAAACACACAATGTATTTTTTGACTCCTATCATTTCTACTTGATTTTTCCTTATAGTTTTCGTGTCTCTGTTACATTACTCATCTGATTTGCCTGCTACCCACAAGGGCTTATATCCCATCTCTCTTTGAAGCTACCTGTATGTCCTGAGAGGTCTATTGAGCCACTGGCCCTGTGACTTCATCCCTCCCAGTTCAAAGAGGTAGGGATTGCAGTTGCTATGTGGGGGGTTAGGGGCCATGCTCTTAAGCACCATGAGTGGACTGTTCCCTTTTGGAGAGACATGCTTCTGTAGAAAAAGTGCAGGGATTACATTTGTATCTAATTCCTTGGCTCCTTTAGAGCCCTGTGCTGTGCTTATGTAATCAAATGAAGGTTCCGGTGTTTACTCTGTGGCGTTCAAGAGGAAAAGCTCAGTGTCTCTAGGACTGGCTTGTAAGCAACAGAAATTGATGTACAATGACTGATTCAGCTTTACATGTGCCTTAGTGTTCTGGGCCTGTGACCAATGCTTGAGACAATCCACTTAGAAGAGGAAAGAATCATTTTGGCCACAGTTTTGGAGGGTTCTGTCCTAGTTGCTTGGTCCATTGCTTTTAGGCCTGTGGAGAGGCAGCGCCTTACGGGGGAGAGAACACAGTGGCACAAAGACGAGAGAGTCCCAGTCTTCCTTTCAAGAGCATGCCCCAGTGATCTACTTCCCCTAGCTAGGCCCTACCTCCGAAAGCTCTTAACACTTCCTTGTAGCACCAAGCTGGAGACAAAGCCTTTAATACATGGGCCTTTAGAGGACATTTAAGATCCAAACGATAGTGATAGATTACCCTCAATTGCAGGGGTGATAGATTCTTAAAAGCGACTCCCAGTGATTCATGTCCCCCGCCTAGCATTCACTCTCTTTGTGATGTTTCTTTGTAGCTCTGTCCTTTATGAAGTGGAGCTGTTTCTCCACCCTTTGAATTTGGGCTGGACTCGTCCCTTGCTGTGACTAGTGGAATGTGGTTGAAGTGGTGTGTGTGTGTGTGTGTGTGTGTGTGTGTGGTGTGTGTTTAGTATTTCAAGGCTGAGTCCAGGCACTGAGAAGTCTTGTAGCCTTTACTTTTTCCTTAGGGGATTTCAGCTCAAGTCATCCTGCTCAAGAAAGGCACCACATGGAAGGGAGCCAAGGCCCTATACATATTAGTGAATCCCATTGACCCTAAGGAGAGAGAAACCCAGTCATTCCAGTTAGTCCTAGCTGAGGCATCAGATGTATGAGTATGGCCATTTTGAGTTTTGCAGGCAATATCATAAGGAACAGAGATGAGCCATCACTTTAACCCCAAATCCGGGCTCCTCAGAATTGTAAGAACTTCCAAGGCAATTTCACAGGGGTGGATTGTTATACAGCAGTAACTCATACAACAAAGGCTCCACAATATATCCCTTCTCTTCCTCCCTCCTTTAAAGGAGAGACTCCGAGGGGCTGGGGAGATGGCTCAGTCAGTAAAGTGCTTGCTGAGCAAGCATAAAGGCTTAGGTGGGGTCCTCAGTACCCATGTAAAATGGTCAAGCATGGCGCATGTAATCTCAGCACCGAGGAGGCAGAGATGGGAGGATCTCTGTGGTTAGCCAGTCTAGCCTACCTGGCAAACTCTAGGCCAATAAAAGATCCTGTCTCAAAGGGCTTAGACCGTGTACTTGAGGATCACATCTAAAATTGCCCTCTATGGTGCTTCTGGGATGACTTGAAAAGCACCATAGTGCTGAGAAGAAGTGACAGAGGAGTGCTCAGCACTGAAACATCTCTCTCTCACCTTCCAAGGAACAGGTCCCATTGTGGAAGAGGTGGCGGGAAGAATGTAAGAGCCAAAGGAAGTGTAAGACTCCTTATAACGTGCTCCTCCAGACACAAAATGGCCTGGATATCCATGACCTCACAGTGCCTGACACTACCTGCACAAGACCATCATAATAGGACAAAAAGATGATGACATCAAAATAAGAGAGACTGTGGTGGCTTGATTCAGGTGTCCCCCATAAACTTAGGTGTTCTGAATGGTAGGTTCCCAGCTGATAGAGATTTGGGAATTAATGCCTACTGGAGGGAGTGTATTGTTGGGGCGGGCTTATGGGTGTTCTAGCCAGTTTCCCCTTGCCAGTGTTTGGCACACTCCCTTGTTCCTGTTGTCCACCTTATGTTGGCCAGGAGGTAATGTCCACCCTCTGCTCATGACATCGGTTTCCCCTGACATCGTGGAGCTTCCCCTCAAGCCTGTAAGCCAAAATAAACCTCTTTTTCCCACAAGCTGCTCATGGTTGGGTGATTTCTACCAGCAATGCGGACCTGACTGCAACAGAGACTGATTGAGAGGGGGAGGGGATATGATCGAGAGTGGAGTTATGAAGGGGAAAGTGAGGGGGGCAGGGAATTATCATGGTTTATTGTCTATAATTTTGGAAATTGTCAATAATAAAAAAAAATAAAATTGCCCTCTAGCCCCCATGTGCACATGCATCCACATGTATGTGCACCCACATACACACTTGCATAAAACACTGAAAAAATTTTTTTCAGTGCTTTCCTCGGCGGCGTGCGGATACGTGTGGTCTTTGTGACAGGTTCCGCCATGGCGTACCGCGGCCAGGGCCAGAAGGTGCAGAAGGTGATGGTGCAGCCCATCAACTTGATCTTCAGATACTTGCAAAATAGATCTCGGATTCAGGTGTGGCTCTATGAGCAAGTGAATATGCGGATAGAGGGTTGTATTATTGGTTTTGATGAGTACATGAACCTCGTGTTAGATGATGCAGAAGAAATTCATTCTAAAACAAAGTCAGGAAAACAACTGGGTCAGATCATGTTGAAAGGAGATAATATTACCCTGCTACAAAGTGTTTCCAACTAGAAATGAGAAGTGAGAAGATGAGAACACAAGATTTTTTTTGGGGGGGTGGTCCTCTGTTGGTAGTATAATTCTGAAACATTTGTTCATAGTGTTTCGATGGCCCTTATGTTATCACTGTGTGACAATAAATGTGAGGTTGTTTTAGTAAAAAATTTTTTTTTTCAGAAAAGGCTCAGGCTAAAAAGCTGGATACAGGACCACCTGGACGAAAAATTACATTTCCTAACTTTCCTTGTAGCTAAATTGATATGATTGAGTTCTATGCAATGGGATGTAAGTAAAAAGGGTGTTTGCTGCTTCCAGGGTAGAACTTATTTTTGAAGCCTTTATCTTATCAATATATTAGAATCAATATATTAGAATCACTGCAATTAGAGACACAACACATTTAACACTGTGTTCATCTTTGCTTCCTACATTAATTAAATGAGATCGTTTATTTTGGGTGCCCATCAAAGACGAAACAAGAATAACAGCAACCAAAGCATAGTTCAGGCAAGATGTGATGACCAAAAAGTCCTTGAACCCAGCCCTAAAAATAAAAGAACAGAGCTAAAAATGGCACGACACCAATCACAATGACTGCTTTTTATTGTTTGTTTTCAGACATGGTTTTGCTGTGTAGGCCAAGCTGTCCCCAAACTCACAATTCTCCTGCCTCAGCCTTCTAAGTGACTCAGACCAATTACTTTTTAAAAAATATTTTATTTTTATTTGTTTATTTATTTGACAGAGAAAGGGAGAGTGAGCGAGAGAGAGAGAATGGGTGTGCCAGGGCCTCCAGCCACTGCAAATGAGCTCCAGACGTATGCGCCCCCTTGTGCATCTGGCTAATGTGGGTCCTGGGGAATCAAACCTGGTTCCTTTGGCTTTGCAGCCAAATACCTTAACTGCCAAGCCATCCCTCCAGCCCAGAACAATTACTTTTAATCCACTATTAATCTTTTAGCAGTTTGAGTACCTTGAAAAATAAATTGTGGTGGATCTTATCATTAAAAATGGATTTGCGACAAGATTTTGAGTCCTTTGTCTAATTTGGCACGTGGAATGTTCACCAGGTGATAACATAGACTTGGTACTTCTAGCTTTATTACTCATTCAGTTTATGGTTGTGGTAGGGTTCATGTAAATCTCCTTCCTGGATTCTGTTTTCAGTCCTTTCAGGTGACAGAAAGTTGAAAACTATGGGGGAAACTGGACAGGCAGCCAAGACTGATATAGATGCCTCCCTCCGGCTCCTCTCCTTGCTTTTATTGTTATATTAGGTCTTGTGCCCTTCTTTTCTATGTGTGTTTGTGCTCATGTATGTGAGTGTAGGCATGTGTCTGGGTAGGTCAGAGGACAATTGCGAGTGTTGGGCCTTGCCTTTCACCTTGTTTAAAGCAGGATCTCTCGTTTGCTGTTCAGCATGCTACATTTGCCAGGCTCCCTGGCCCATGAGCTTCTGGGCAATTCGCCTTTTCCTGCTTCCCTTTTAGCCCTAGGC